>CM076570.1:1046971752-1047137189 GCA_034641835.2 Pinus albicaulis | reverse complement strand
TCTTGGGAGAATCCTAGGATTTACCTAGTTTGTCACTGATTCAAACAAGTTTCATCGTGATTACTGTTTCTTGGTAGTGCTTGAAAGGCTGCTTTATACTCACAAAGTTTTATGAAATTTTTAAAGGAAACCAAGATGAAAATTCAACCGAGTCCCCAGCAGAGTCACCAGAAATGTTACGTTCTGGTGGCTCAGCTGCAAAGTAGAACAATTGTCATGGAACCAGAGATTTTGAGTTAAAGTTCCCCAGTGGAGTCGCCAGAAATGTTAGGTTTTGGTGGCTCAGCTGGTTTTTATAGCAAATGTTCTTTGAAATAAATCTCTGATATCCTATGGTTACCCTTAAATGAAAATGATTTTTGGGTTTTTTCCCCAGTGGAGTCACCAGAAATGTTAGGAATCTCTAATTTATTAGCAAGATTGGCAGAGTCCAATTACAGAAACAACATCGTTTCAACCACTTTGGGATCCTAGGATCTAGCCCTCCTGAATCCGGAGAGGGATCTCTCCAATGAGCACAAATATGGATTTGTCTTTGAAGTTTGGGGTAATAATGTTAGGCTAGTTATGAAGACCAAAGGTTCGTTTGTTTTTTGGATGGTTGAGCATGAAAACGGATTGAGGGGAAAGTTCTGAATGCAAAGAGTTTCAAAAGTGAGAAGTTGCAAGCCAAAGAACAAGCTTCAGCCAGAAAGGTATGTAACTGCAAGTTTTAGTTCAATGGGCTATGGATTCATAATAGGGTTTAATCAAAACAGTAGGTTCAAGAATGGTCCATGGGGCAAGTCATCTATGTCTAGGATCTCTTTGAAGGTTGATTCATGGAATGAAATGGTACAACAAGAAGGAAAGTTAAACAGATGCAAAACATAGAGCAGCCTAGGATCTGGTAATTACTTTTAAACTAGCCAGCCTTTGGCAAACACTTAAAGAAGGACATGAAAGCAAACTAGGATCTAGTAAGTACTTTTAAACTAGCCAGCCTTTGATACACTTTCAATATAAAACATACAAAAACGAGGGGAAACACAAAGATAACACAGAATGGTCTAAGATCTGGTAAGTACTTCTAAACTAGCCAGCTTTTCACACATTCCAAAGGGAAAAATTGAGACAGTCTTTGGAAATGAAACTAGGACCAGGGCACACCATATCTTCCAGAGTTCATCTCTACTTAACTAATACTGAACGTAAAATTCAAGAATAATATTCAGCTAAGACAATAAGACGAGGGAATGCCAACATTCCTATGCTTAAACTGAATTAAACCATTCCTAAATAACATAGTTGGAAGAAAACATTTAAATAAAGATTTTTCAGCGAGAGAAGGTTACTGATATACAGTAGGTCCTAACACTGTTTAAACTGTTCTTTACAGAAGAATATGAAACATAATGAAAACAGAGACAAAATCACAAGTTACAATGAGGAAAACATCACCATCAACATAGACCAGGATCCCATAAATTAGCTCGTATTGATGCTTCAAACCAGTTACAACTTAAGTCTGATGCTATAGTTCAGCAATCATCTACACTATCCAACCTAACTAATCTAGAGCAAGCAGAGCTCCAAGGGCCAGTGAACACTATATACAGATAGAAGTCTCAAGCTCAGATGCGTTTCAAAGTTCTGCAACCAACCCCTCACTCATCTTCTACGGCAGTATATATAGAAGGATGAGGAGGTCAGATCCGATGAAAGATTTATCATTACAATTAATACAGATTTGATGGCTTATGGGCCTTTGAGAAGCTCAATCTAGAAACTTACAAACATATCTTCTGCATTGAATGATTTTCATTAAAGATCAAGCTCTGTGGGAGCTTGGTTGTCCTTCGTGGTTCTGTGTGATGTGAGGGTTACTCCGCAGACATGTTTTGAATTGAGTTCCTTGCAGAAGTAACTCTTTGGCATGATGGAGTGGTCTTTGTCAGGCTTCCATTTACTCTAGGTATGTCTTTGGTGTACCTGCTGCAGTGGCCTGTAGATTTTGCACAAAGGCAGAGTAATGATGCTCGGGCCTTCCATACCTATGAAACAAATGCTTTGGTAGCTTCGGACTGTGGTCAAGGCGGAGAACTTCTCTGGAACATGGTGTAGATTAAAAACAGTATGGGCACTATGTCTTGAAGAGTAGTCTGCTGATGAAGCTGTCCTGATGACTTGGTTTCTGTGCCTTGAACTCCCAGCCGCTTCATTTATATCTCTGTCCGTGAAAACTGCATCCTAAATGGCCTCGGGAAAACTTTACAGTGCTTCCAACCCTGCTCTTGAATGCAAGTCCTGACAAGAACTCTTTCTTGGTCTTCTTCCATGATTTCATTTCCGAAAAATGGTCCTTTTCTATGCTCTCTGTCCCTATAGCGGGAACTGAAAATCATGGAGGTCTTATGTTGCTTTTACCCTGCAAAACATGAAACTTAGTTAAGAAATACGATGCACGGGATGGCAGATGTTATACAGAGGGTAGAGGGAATGATAGAGTGGCGGTGGCAGTTCAGAATGAAAAATGGTGAATAATGCAGTGGAATGGTGAAAACAACGAACAAATAGGGTTTGGTGGTGAAGTGCATTGTGAACCGTTTGACCGTGGTCCGATGACGGAGATCGACGGCAGAGATTAAAACCATGCGAATGATATATGAAATGAGTGAAAAACATATGAAACATGAACTTTTAATGCAAAATATGAAACTTTGGATTTTGGTGGAAATGCAAAGGAAATGCGTGAAATGCAATGGAAATATGATGGGAATGACGTGCGAGGTGGGACCCATAGGCAATCGCAAATCGCAAAGGCGGAAGGTGCGATGGCGGAAAGTGGCACCACACAGAAATCTGCGCTTTGCGATGGATGCGACCGGGATGATCGCAGATCGCAAAGGCGGAAATTGCGATGGCGGAAAGTGGCACCACACAGAAATCTGCGCTTGCGATATTGCGATGGGGTGGACTTGCGATGGGAAGGGAAATGCGATCGGAGGGAGAATGCGATGGAGCGATAAGTGCGACGACGCGATCAGATTGCATCGCAGATATTTGCTATGGATGCGATATGCGATATTGCGATTAGCGCCTCAAGGGGCAGCGCTCAGTCACAACGCTTGTTTACAAGGGGGCAATAGCTAAAGGGGCGGCTGAAAAGGGGCTAAGCCTTGGTATAAGGTCGGAAGTGAATTTTTAACCCATTTTCAATGAAATTAAAGGCTAGAAGGGGAACGATAGAGAAATAAGGGGGAAAAGTACAACAAAGGGTAGAGGAAGGATATAAAGGGGATTCGAGGGAGATTTAGGGGGGCAAATGAAGGTAATTTTGGAAGAGGGGGAGGGGGGAAATGATGATTTCAGAGCAGTTTCTTCTCATGATTTCAGCATAATTTTCTGAGTATAAAATGGAACAGCAAATGAGGATTTGGGACAGAGACATGAGGCAGGAGTCCTTCAAGAGTCTTCAAGAACCAACACTTTTTAGCAATAAAAATTGTTCCTTGGAGGCTCCAATAAGTTTTTAGCCAGAATTTGGTATAACAAATTTTATAGTTTGCTAACACATCACATATTATTTAAAGGAAAATGCTAGGGTTCAAGAAGTGGAGGATCACATTGAGCATCAATAAGAAGTTCTCTAACTGTTAAAGGATAACCTAAATTTGGCACAAAATCGAATGAAACAACAAACAGATAAACATCGCAGTGAGAGAAGTTTTGATGTGGGAGACTGGGTATTTTTATGGCTACAACCATACAAACAAATGTCCCTCAGGCAAGCTAAGAAGGATAATAAATTATCGCCAAAGTACTACGGTCCTTACAAGGTTTTCCAAAAGATTGGTACTATGGCATACAAATTGGAGCTTCCTGATTCTTCGCGAGTGCATCCAATTTTCCATGTTTCATGCTTAAAAAAGGTTATAGGGGACAAACTTCCAGTTCAAACAATATTGCTAGAAGTTTGTCCCCTATAACCTTTTTTAAGCATGAAACACGGAAAACTGGATGCAGTCGCGAAGAATCAGGAAGCTCCAATTTGTATGCCATAGTACCAATATTTTGCAAAAACTTGTAATGACCGTAGTACTTTGGCGATAATTTATTATCCTTCTTAGCTTGCTTGAGGGACATTTGTTTGTATGGTTATAGCCATAAAAATACCCAGTCTCCCACATCAAAACTTCTCTCACTACGATGTTGATCTGTCTGTTGTTTCATTCGATTTTGTGCCAAATTTAGGTTATCCTTTAACAATTAGAGAACTTCTTATTGATGCTCAATGTGATCCTCCACTTCTTGAACCCTAGCATTTTCCTTTAAAGAATATGTGAAGGAGAGGAGCATGTTAGGTCCCTATATTACTAGTATAGTCCCTTGTTGTTGTTAGTGTAACCCCCTTATTTTTATTGTTGTACCCCTGTAACCCCCATATTGTTATTATTGTGCCCTTAAATTATTATTGTTAGGTCGGCTCGGATTACATTGTGGCCCCATGGACTCCTATATATAGAAATGAGGTTTTGTCATTTGTATTATCTAAGAATTGTTCATTATATAATGTATTGGAGGTTGCCCCCTCGAAGTGGCTAATTTGTAAGGTGTTGATCTCTCTGTTCTTCTATTTTTGGAGGTAGTTTCACAACACATGATATATTAATATATATTATAATATAAAAAAATTAATATTGTATTAATCCAAATTTATTTATTTAATAATATTAAATTTATAATATTTTTATATGAATATTATATTTAATAATAATATTATTATTAATATTTTAATATAATATTAGGGTTAATAATGTTTTTTTGCATGGTATTAATAGACTTTGGCCCATAGGCTTCACCTAAATAAGACCTCTATATTGAGTGTTCATAAATATAACTCCAGGTTAAGAGGCAGGGATAATTATTACAAAGATATTAATTATTACAAATATATTTGTTAGGTCTCTGTAACAAGCAAGATTGGCAAAGTCCGATCACAGAGTTAACATCATTTCAACCAAATTTGGGATTCTAGGATCTAGCCCTCCTGAATCTGGAGAGGGATCTCTCCAATATGTACAAAGATGGATATTGTCTTTGAAGTTTGGGGTGATGATATTAGGCTAGTTATGAAGGCCAAGGGTTTTTTTTGGTTTTCTCGGATGGTTGAACATAGTTGCTGTCTGAGGCGGAAAGATCTATATGCAAATAGGTTCAAAGGTGAGAAGTTGCAAGAAAACAGAATAAGCTTTGATTCTAAAGAAAGATGATGGCAAGATTTCAATCCATTGGGCTATGGAGTCATAAGGGAATTTAATTGAAACATCCAGGTTCAAGAGTAATCTATGGGGCAAGTCATCTAGGCCTAAGGATCTCTTTAAAGTTTGATTTATGGAATGGGGTGATACAAAAAGAAAGGGAATTAACAGATGCAGAACAAAGAGCAGCCCAGGATCTGGTAAGTACTTTGAAACTAGCCAGCCTTTGACCAGGCACTTAAGAAAACATAGAAGCAAACTAGGATCTGGTAAGTACTTTGAAATCATCCAAATTGATACACTTCACAGAACACACATTGGCAAACAAAGGAACTTCCAGGCAACCTTTAGAGCGTATTAGTGGTTGGACCACCTGATCCTCTCCTATGCTTTCTTACTTAGTTACTTCCAAGACAATCACTCAAGACAATGTATCTTCTCAAGATCTGATAAGTACTTTGAAACTAGTCAGCTTTTGACACATCCTAAGGGAAACAGACAAATAGTTGAGCAAACAAGAAAGGGACTCAGGGTTAACCTTTGATTTCCTCAATTCATTCCTTACACAACATACATGAAAGTAACATTTAAAATAACATTCAGCAGTGACGAAAAGATGAGGGAACGCCAGCATCTCTGTGCTTAGAATGAATTAAATCATTTCTAAATAACACAATTAGAAGAAAACATTGAAATAAAGATTTCTCAGCCAGAGAAGGTTACTAATATACAGTAGGTCCTAACGCTGTTTAAATTGTTCTTTACAGTGGAAAATGAAACAAATTGAAAACAGAAATAAAATAACAAGTTACAGTGAGAATAACATCACCATCAACATAGACCAGGATCCCATAAATCATCTTGTATTGATTGCTTCAAACCGGTTACAATCTTCAAATCCAATGTTTTAATCCATCTCTTTTCACAATCTAACCTATCTGTTACAAGCAGAGCTCCAAGAGCCTATGAAACCACTATTTACAGTCAAGAGTTTTCCACTCAGAAACAGCTACAACACTTCAGCAATTACATTGACAACCAACTAATCCAACCCCTCACTCATCTTCTTCGGGAGTATTTATAGAAGGATGAGGAGGTGAGATCTAATAAAAAGATCTCAAATAGACGTCAATGGGACTAATGTCTCCTCGTCCGGAGGCTCGCTGGCGAAGAATTGGCACAGTGATCACCGCATTTATGCGTTTATACTTAGCCATGCTCTTGGGGAGAGCTACAAGTTGACATTTGAGGTTTCCAAGGCATTATTACAGGTTACTCCTCAAGAAACATTCCCACAACTGTGCAAAGAATCCCTTTGCTGTTCGATACAATACTCCCATCTTGTTCAATAATTACAACCTCCTATTGATATTCTAAGAGGTAAATAGGTAATCATGGTATCAGAGAATCAATTTGCCTCAAAGTATGGTGGTGGAGGCAACGTCTGATGAACACTTTTAGGTTTTGCTTTAATCTGTGCTCTGAGCTGGGGATTAGGCTTTTGATAACCGTCTTAGCCGTAATCCCCACCAATCTATCCATAAAATTGCTGCTCTGGTTCATTCTGTCTTCAAAATCTGATACTCTTCCCTGCGTCGATGTTGACTGCATTCTTCAGGCTTTACAGGGACACGTAGCAACCAAGGCTCATGAAACCTTGTTGATATCTTTATTCTTCACCCTGCGGTCGATTCTCTGGATTAATCAGAAGGACGGGAGTCGTCACCCTCATTCTTCAGATTTTCATTAAAACACGATGAATGAACCTTAAAACCTGCAAAATACAAGAAAAATGAGAAAATCCTGCGTTATATGGACAAATTGCATCGGAGGGCGTGCGAGAAAATGGAGCAATCAGAGCCGTTGATCGTATTGCGATCAATGGTCGGGAGCATTTCAGAAAAGTCAGCGGAGAAAAAGTGAACTTGTACCATGGAATCGGGAGAATGAATGAGAGCCGTCAATCTACGGAGATCGACGGCGGGGATCGGCTTTCAAATGCGTCAGGGGAGATTTAACAGGCGGGCGAGTTCGTTAAAAACCGGGAGGATCGGGCGATCGGCAACCGTCAGATTGGAGGGCCCAAATCCAACGGTGGAGGTGGATCCTGCTGCTGGGCTATGGTACGAGGATTAGCACGCGGACGATGGGATTTGCACGACGGTTTTGGAACGAGGCGGAGGACACGTGTCGGCCAGCATGTGGAATCGCTAACCGACGGGATAAACCAGCTTTACGCAGAAAGCGGTGCGGGATGAAACCGGCGGAAACAGGAAACAGCACGGGAAGGGGGGTCCACCGGGTGGGGGCTCATTCTGCTCCGTCGGATCTGGGGAGAAAATCGACGGCTCTGGTTGATCGCGAAATGTAAACACGTGATTTAAAATTTCCCAGCTGAAACCTTAGAAATGTGGGTTTTTGGTTTTGTAAAGGAAAAATGTGGCGGAGAAGGGTTATTTTCTGATTAAGCGCCTAAAGGCTGGACCGTTGGTTCCAGCGCTCGAATATGTGGAGAAAGACGAGCAGGGGCTTAGCCCGAGGGGGCTGAAGAGCCAGCGTATTGAAAATAGGCGTTTTTATATGATTTTCAATGATTTTTTAAGAAGAAAAAGGTTTCGATAGGCTAAAAAATAGGTTTTCAACGTTAGGAAATGAGATTATTGAAGGGGTAAGGGATATAACGGGGTTTGGTGGGGTTTTTATGGATGAGAGGAAACTAAAGAAATGAAGGAAAGATGGAAGAAGGGGAGAGGAAAAAGGAGGAGGATGCAGCAATACTGGACTAGGATTTTCATGGAATATCAGAGGCAGAGAGGAGGAAAAGTATGTAGAACCAACCAGTAGTTTATGATCTTACCAACAGACTTCAAGTACCAAAAATTTTAGGCCTGAATTTGTTTCTTGAAGGCTGCAAAGAAAATTTAGCCACCAGCTGATATAATTGAAAAAAATATAGGTGGCTAACAGTGGCTCCACTTGGGGATGGTGCCTTCTTGAAGGCATCAAGAATTCAGACTTGATTTCTCTGGGATGCTGACTGGTGCTTGACCTATTGCTTGCTCTTGCTTTTCCTTTGACAAAATAATATCAGTTTATGAAAGAAAGATGGATTTCAACAATACAACTTCTACCTACCCCAATCCTACTGATCTAACATTTTTTCTTCATCAGAGTGCACTTGGATTGGCAAACTCTATTGTCAACATTTTATTCTTTTGAAAGCAGGAAATCTAATCTATTTCTGCTCCTTATTTCTCCCTGAACTCAGATTAAACAGTTGAGCTCAGATGTTTCTCTACCTATTCTACTGTCTGTTGGGATTAAACAGTCCAACAAACTTTCATTCACTAAATTCTACAACAGAAATTTAAAAATAGCCAAGTCAAGATTGGGCTGTTTGACTTGCTATGATCTATGGCATAAAGAAAAGCTGCACATAGATTATTATTTGCAGAAAATTTTAAACCAAAACATAAGGCTTAAGATCTGAAAATTTCTCATTATGGCCTTCTCTCATCTTCACAGCTCTGTTTTTCTTTTTTGGTGAGCTATCTCTGCTTCTCTTCTGGTTCAAGTTTTGAGCGAATTGGAACCAGGTCTTTTCTCTTTGACTCAGAAATTGGAGTAGTTTTGAGTCATTTCTTTAGAAACTTGGGTTCAGATTTTGAGTTGGTTTGAACCTTAATTTCTACCCTAATATATCTACTGATAAGCCAAGATTAAACAGTTTGGGAAATCAAATTTGCTACCCTATCAGCAGAAAATTGAAAACTAATTAGTCAAGATTAAACAGTTTGACCAATTAGAAGTGTGTTTCAAGGAGTGGCATTTAGGCTTGCACACTTTCAGATTCATTTCTCTTTTTGGCATGGGGCTGTGCCTTTCTTGTTTTCATTTCTGCCCTCTTTTCTTTCTTTCTTTGTTTTTGTATTTTTTGATTTTTCATAACTCTAAATGCAATGGTGGATGGAATATTTACAGCAGAAAAAAGATAAAAAGGCTTCAAACATGAAATAATTTAAGAAAGGTAATGCTTAAGCATCCTGCCATTGACAGGGCCCCCAAACAATTCTGTTCCATTCAGCTCTTGTAAGAAGAATGCATTGTTCCCAGCAACTGAATGAATGGAATAAGGGCCAAGCCACAGATTGTCAAATTTACCATGCTTTCCCTTGTCCTCCCGCTTTGAGTCCCACTTTAAAACTTTGTCCCCAATCTTGAAATTGCTGGCCTTTGTTCTTCTGTCAAATATCTTCTTGATATTGCCTTGCTTTTGTAATTCTTTGTTGTACACTTCCTCTCTAGTTTGCTGAAGATGAATGGTCTGATTTATTCTTCTGATTATGTCATCTTCTTCAGTCTGCAACTCCTGAACTAACTTCATAACCGGTACACCAAGGCTGTTAGGAAAAATTGCATCAGTACCGTACACAAGCTGGAAGGGTGGCATACCAATGGATTTCTTCAATGTCAATCTGTCAGCCCAGAGTGCATGGTTCAGCTTTGTGTGCCAAGACTTCTTGTTGTCTTCCAACAGTTTCTTTATTATGTTCACTAAGCTTTTGTTGGAAGACTCTGCAAGTCCATTACCTTGAGGGTAATAGGCTGTGGAGTGCCCCAATGTTATCTGGTATTTGTGACAGAAATCTACCATTCTCTTTGACCCAAAGGCTACTGCATTATCTGTGATGATCTTTGTAGGACAGCCAAATCTGGAAAGGATATTGGTTTCTATGAATTTTATGATAACCGAATCATTGGCTCGTCTACAAGGAATGGATTCTATCCACTTAGTGAAATAGTCTGTGGCAGTAAGGATCCACCTGTGTTGGGCAGAGGATGGTGGGCGGATTTCTCCTATGAAGTCAAGTCCCCACTGTTGAAAAGGGGCTTCAACAGTAATTGGATGCAGAGGAAGGGGTAGCAATTTTCTCTTGCCCTCGAACAATTGGCATTTATGGCAAGTGGTTGTCAGTTTATGTACATCAGGAAAAAGAGCAGGCCAATAGAAACCAGCCCTCAAAATCTTGTTGGCTGTTGACTTCCAGTACAAATGGCCTCCACACTCTCCTTCATGGAATTCCTGCTTAATCTTTTCTGCATCAAACTCAGGCAAACATTTAAGCAATATGCCGCTAGCATTTTTCCAATAAAGACATTTATCAATAATGCAATAGTTTACAGCTTTTAACTTTAGGAATCTTGCCTTTGTTTTGGATAAACCAGGAGGTGTATTTAGATTAAGCAAAACATAAAAAATATCAGTGTACCAAGGAGAATTCGCAAAATGATCTTCAACAATGGGATTTGAGAATTCTTCTTGGTCATCCAAAGCATTAATCATATTAATATCAAGAACTTCACAATTTGATTCGGCCATTAACCTAGCTAGACCCTGACCTTTGATGAGCTTAGTGGGTTTAATCTCTAAATCATATTCAAGAATAACAGCAATCCACTTACCTCTCTTACCATCTGGATCCTGGGTTAGAATGTCTTTTACAACTGAATTTGGGACAAAGGCACAATATGTGTGAGGAAAGGGTGACACTTAAGTTCTTTTCAAGCCTTACTAAAAGAAAAGCCCGTTTTTATAATAAACAACAGACTACTTCAAAGGAGCATCTCACGTGCTCATAAAATAATTAATGGGCTGCTCTTGTCCTTGTGGATTTTTCTGTAAAAGGACAACAGCTATGGTATGTTCTGATGCAAATGAGAAGATATAAAAATCTTTTGAAAAATCAGGACTTATGAGAATCGGTGTTTTGGTTAAGGCTTGTTTCACCAGCTCAAAGGATGTCTTTGCTTCTGAGGTCCATTTCACCCCTTGCTCCTTTTTCAACATGTTTGTGATATTCCTAAGGAGCTCAACTAAGTTGGGGATGAACCTTCTCAAAAAGTTTATCTTTCCAATGAAAGACTGCAACTCTTTGATATTTCGAGGATGGGAGATTTGCAATATGGCCTCAATCCTCATGGGATCTATCTTTATGCCCTGCTCTGAAATGATATGCCCAAGCAGCTTACCTTCTTGGAGACCAAATAATGTCTTCTTGGGGTTCAAAGATATCCCAAACCTTCTGCACTTCTCGAAAACTTTCCTCAAATGTTCTAAGTGTTCTTCATCTGTTTTTGAAAACACAGTTACATCATCAAGATATATAATGATGAAGAAACCCAATTCTTCCGAGAATGCTATGTCCATGGCTCTCTGAAAGGTTGCTCCAGCATTCATTAGACCAAAAGGCATTTTTACATACATGAAAGTGCCCCATGGTGTAGTAAAAGTTGTCTTTAATTGATCATCAGGGTGGACTAGGACTTGATTATACCCTGAATAGCCATCCAGCAAAGAAATTCTTTTAGACCCCACCACCCTTTGCAAAATATGATCCATCTTGGGTAAAGGGTAGTTGTCTTTTAATGAAGCTTTGTTTAAATTCCTGAAGTCTATGCAAAGCCTGATTTCTCCAGTATTTTTCCTAACTGACACCAGATTAGATACCCACTCAGAATATCTAATAGGGACAATAATTCCAGCATCGTGCATCTTCATGATTTCCTTCTTAACCAATGGCAACTGGACAGGGTTGATTCTGCGCAGTTTTTGTTTGAATTGTTTTTGGTTTTCTTTAAGAGGGATTTTGTGTTGTATTATTTCAGTGTCATAGGATTTAAGATCTTCGTAACTCCATGCAAAAACATCAGAAAATTCTTTAAACAGCTCTAAGTATTTGAGTTTAATGTGAGCTGGTAGAGTTTTATACAGTTTGATCAATCTCGGTTTTTCCTTACTGCCTATATTACATTCCTCCACTTCAGTTTCGACAGGTTCCAGTTTTGGTTTGTTGGCCACATCATCAAAATCAAATAGTTCTTCTAGAGGGGCCAAACCCTTGGGCAGACTATCATTATTAGAATGCAGAGTTTCTAATTCCTCTGTCTCGGGTTTTACACTTAATTCTGTTTGGTGTCTAGGTATGATAGTCTGATGGTTTATATCTACCAGCTGTGGAGATGGTTCTTCTTCACCAAGAAAATTTTCTTCACTGCAGTCTGTATCATAGTCTGAATCTGAACTATGGGGTTCAAACTCATTTCTGAATTGCATGAATTCTTCTATTTGTTTATCTCCATCAAATACCTGCCAATATTTCTTATTATCTGGGATAGCTGGTCTGAATTTTATCTGAGAGGTGTCATCATACATCATTGGGCAGGTTCTAGCAGCAAAGGCTAAATTGTGGGCTACAATGTTTCTTTTTCTTGGGACAAAAGATAAGGTGGACTCCTCAAATGTTTTCAAAAGATCAATGACATCATTCCTGTAGGCCCTAAGTCTGGGGTGATTTGCATTATACTCCCCATTAACTTTCCTAATGATTAATTCAGAATCCCCATATACATCGATTCTCTTGGCACCTAATTTTTTTAAAAGATGCAAGCCTAAGAGAAGGGATTCATATTCTGCTATGTTGTTGGAACACTGAAAGTTTAATTTGCATGAGATACATTCTGTATGATTATTTTCAGTGTTAGTGATCCAGACACCTGCACCAGCATTTGTTTTGGTGCATGACCCATCAAAATACATAGTCCAGAGAGGCAGATTTTCAGATTGGTGTATGGACTTTGTATCATTTGATTCCTCAAGTTTCTCATCGGGTTGAGGACTGTCTTTCTGACTGTCAAGTTTTAAGTTCAAAGGATTGATAACTTTCAGTTCAAGATCTGAGTTTAGTTTGCTAGGATCTTCAGACACAATGGACTATTTCGGCAATTCAGCGTTGTTTTCCTCCTCTTTCATCTCAGCCATGGATTCTGTTGAAATATTTTGTTCTCTGAGTGCTTCATTATTAAACATGATAAAAGAATCGAGGCTCGTGTTTATAGCATAGAGAGGGGATTTTTGAGGCCGATCCTGACTTGTTACTGTGTACTGCATGTGGGATTCCCTATAAAGCTTCCTGGTCTGATTGAAAACAGGGATAGTTGCATAGGTCATGTCCATTTGCATGGTCCCCTGTAACTTAGCCCCCCAAGATCGTGATAAAAGCATTCCATACTTTTGGGGGACATCAGCCACAACAACATCCATGACTAAACATTTGGCTGGAATTTGGGCTAAATTAACACAGAGGTCTTTAATCAATCCTAGACACTTAACTCTTCTTGAGTCAAAGGAGTACAGATCTTTGTAAGGTCTGGTAATTTCAAGACCCAGGCTTTCCATTACAGCCTTTGGCATTAAATTATGGGAAGCGCCTGAGTCATGCATAGCATTATGCAGAATTTTGTCATGAATGTTTAAGCTTACATAAAAGGGAGGGACAGGACCTTCTTGGAACTTTCCTTCAATCTTTGGACCAAAAATAAGCTCTGGTTGGTCATCATTAAGATTGAGAGTATCTTCGTTATCTTCTAAGTTCAAAGCCTTCAAAATTTTGGACCTATATACATGTTGTGCAGCTAACTCAGTCAAAGGAACATAGATTTTGATCTTTGAGATTTCCCGTTCTAGGCTAAAAAGGTTTTGACTCTTTAAAACATTGATTTCAGCCTTTTTTGCTGTCGCTTTATCAGCAATGACAGTTTGCTGATTCAGTTTATCTACAGTTGAAACAGTCGTTTTACCAGGAGTACTAACTGAGGTGCTAGTACTACTAATGTTTGCACTATGTTTTTCAATGCTTTGAGTGTCTTTCTCTTTACCACTACCAGAATCATCAGCCATTGTTTTGTCTTTTTGTTTGATCATTTTAGACTTGGTTGCAGTGCTGACTTGAGAAGGTTTGTTAGAGGTTTTATTGTTGGGGGTTTGTTGATTAGACCTACTTCTGAGTTCATATTCCCTTGAAGGCTGTATGACAGCGTTTTCCATGTTCTGATAGCTATTCTCATTATCATTTCTTTTGTCATCATAAGGTGTATAAAGACCTTGTTTATTATCATAGTGAACCTCAAAGTCATCATCATCTACCCCAAATAAGTTTATAACGTTATCCTCTGTTGTTTCATCTGTTTCCTCAACCTCACTTAAAAAGTTTTGATGAAAGGGAGGAATGATCTGTTGATCATCTTCCCTAAGTCTGTTTGGAGGCTGATTTCTTCTAATATTCTGATTCTGGTTTTGGTTTCTGTTTGGAGGCGCGTTTTGATTTAGACTTGCTTGCGCTCTCTCTAGAATGCTCATTTTCTTCATCATTTCTTCCATCATTCTTTCCATTTTTGAGCTCGAGGTGGAAGGGGTGGATTCCTCTCTAAAAGATACTGTCTTTTCAGCTTTCATCCTTGCTCTCTTCTCCATGAGGTTAACCTCCATAGAAAGAACACCTCTTTGCATATCTTCGAGGGTTGCAAAGACTCTTTCTCTGAGTGAATATGTCATGTCTGGATCAAACCCTTCAGGAAATTTGTTTAAAGCTTATCCCTGAGGAGGTTTCAGTTCAGGGGAAAGTGCATTATACACACTGTTAAATCTGGTACAATAAGCTTGTACACTTTCCCCAGGGTTCCTATGGAGATTGTTATAGTCGGCAAGGACTTGGAGAGGGTTTTTTCTTACTTCCCATTTGTTTAAGAATGTTTGATGGAAGGCTTGGAGGTCGTTAATACTATGGGGTTTAAACCTTTAAACCATTTTCTCACTTCTCCCCCCAAACTTTGAGCAAACAGTCTGATTTTGACAGATTCATTATCAATTTCATTTCTGTCAAAGTAGTCATTCATCTTGTCCACATGTTGAGATGTTGTTATGGTGTTATTAGCATCATATAATGGAATTTTGGACTGATAATCTTGTGGAAGATTGACTAATGGTACAGGAAGGACTAAGGGAGCATACCATGCTGCCATGATATGTGGTGGGGGTGGGTTTACAAGAGGAGGTGTGGGTTGAAGTAGAGTGGTTTGAACAGTGGATGAAAAATGAACAGAAGTGGATGGAACAGCAGTAGATCTCTGAGCTGATCTCGGACGAGAGACACCTAGATTATGTAAGAAATGTAAATCAGGAGGTGTTGATTCTCTATTCCCAAGAGTTTCACTTGTTTTGGGAGATGAAAGTGTAGGCTGAGAATCTAACTGATCTAAATCACCAAATGACCTAGTTCTGAATGGGTTTAATAAGTCAATTTGTGATTCATGAAGAGCTGAGAGGTTTTCAGGGACTGAATTAGCTCTTAGGGGTGGTCTGAAAATAGTTGACGATTGTATCCTAGGAGACTTCCTAAGAATTCTTTCTGGGTTATCAACTATTTCAGGAGGATATGGGTCAGGATGGGCTCTAGTGTGAATATTTTTAGGAGCCACAATTTTTATATATTTAGACCCAACTAAACAGGAAAAGTTCAACCAGATATGACAATCTTTAGATGGTTAACTAATCTGTTTTCTCAATTCGAATCCTGCAGTCCTCTAACTGAGTTTGAATGATTTTATAATGGTAAGGGTTCTTCCCAGTGGAGTCTTAAGGTCTGTTTAGGATGGTGGAGTCGCCAGGTGGAAGGTTCAGAGTGTTTTCAAAGGAGTACACTGTCCACCACAGTGTTTGTGAAACATTCCTTTTTAAGGATATCTCAAAACACAACAAACTCTAACCAGAGATTGACTGGGAGGGCATTCACCAGATATGTCACCCCTAAAAGAGGGTGAGATCTAGAGGCTACCTGGCCCTTTCCAGACTCTGTCTAAGAGTATAGGGTAAAACACATCAAAGACGTATACAAGATATCAAAACTAGTGTTTTACTACCAATCTGAAATGTTTTTGGTATTTTCTGAATTTTTTATATTTGTGGTTTAAAAGAATGTCCTAACTTTGCCTCAAAACTTAGCTACGGTTATGAAACAAAGATAGTCTATCCTTATGGCTAAGCTAGCTGATTTTCCAAGGTTAGATAAAAACTCGAAAGAATCCTAGGACTGACCTAGCTTGTCACTGATTCAATTGAGTTTCATCTTAATTACCATTTCTTGGTAGTGCTTGAAAAGGCTACTTTTGATTCTCAAAATGTTATGAAGATTCTGGGTTTGGTTCTCCAGTGGAGTCGCCAGAAATGTTAGGTCTCTGTAACAAGCAAGATTGGCAAAGTCCGATCACAGAGTTAACATCATTTCAACCAACTTTGGGATTCTAGGATCTAGCCCTCCTGAATCCGGAGAGGGATCTCTCCAACATGTACAAAGATGGATATTGTCTTTGAAGTTTAGAATAATGATATTAGGCTATTACTTGGGATGCCAAGGGTTTTTTTGGTTTTCTCTGATGGTTGAAATATAGTTACTGCCTCGAGAAGTGAAAGATCTATATGCAAATAGGTTCAAAGGTGAGAAGAAGAAATTGTATAAGCTTTGATTCTAAGAAAGATGATGGCAAGTTTTCAATCCATTGGGCTATGGAGTCATAAGAGGATTTAATTGAAACATTCAGGTTCAAGAGTAATCTATGGGGCAAGTCATCTAGGCCTAAGGATATCTTTAAAGTTTGATTTATGGAATGGGGTGATACAATAAGAAAGGGAAATAACAGATGCAGAACAAAGAGCAGCCCAGGATCTGGTAAGTACTTTGAAACTAGCCAGCCTTTGACCAGGCACTTAGGAAAAACATAGAAGCAAACTAGGATCTGGTAAGTACTTTGAAACTATCCAGCCTTTGATACACTTCTAATAGAACACAGATTAAAAACGAAGGGAAACTTAAAGGCAACCTTTGGAGCAGAAACTAGTGGGCTGGGACTTACCCTGATCCTCTCCTAGTTCTTCTTTACTTAGTTACTTCCAAGACAAT
Source organism: Pinus albicaulis (assembly GCA_034641835.2). Lineage (NCBI taxonomy): Eukaryota > Viridiplantae > Streptophyta > Pinopsida > Pinales > Pinaceae > Pinus > Pinus albicaulis. The sequence continues at coordinate 1,047,120,157 of CM076570.1, read as the reverse complement.
CACCAAGATAACACAGAATGGCCTAAGATCTAATAAATACTTTGAAACTAGTCAGCTTTTAACACATCCTAAGGGAAACAAACAAATAGTTGAGCAAACAAGAAAGGGACTCAGGGCTAACCTTTGATTTCCTCAATTCATTCCTTACACAACATACATGAAAGTAACATTTAAAAATAACATTCAGCAGTGACGAAAAGATGAGGGAACGCCAACATCTCTGTGCTTAGACTGAATTAAATCATTTCTAAATAACACAATTAGAAGAAAACATTGGGATAAAGATTTTTCAGCCAGAGAAGGTCACTGATGTACATCAAGCCCTAACACTGTTTAAACTATTCTTTACATTGGAAAATGAAACAAATTGAAAATAGAAATAAAATGACAAGTTACAGTGAGAATAACATCACCATCAGCATAGACCAGGATCCCATAAATCAGCTTGTATTGATTGCTTCAAACCGGTTACAATCTTCAAATCCAATGTTTTAATCCATCTCTCTCCACAACCTAACCTATCTGTTACAAGCAGAGCTCCAAGAGCCCATGAAACCGCTATTTACAGTCAAGAGTTTTCCACTCAGAAACAGCTACAACACTTCAGCAATTACATTGACAACCAACTAATCCAACCCCTCACTCATCTTCTTCTGGAGTATTTATAGAAGGATAAGGAGGTGAGATCTAATAAAAAGATCTCAAATACAATTAATGCAGAATTAATGTCTTCCTGGCCTGGGAGGCTCGATGAAGAATTTATACAGGTGTTCTACTGCATTTATGCGCTTATACTTACGAAGTAAGCTCAGAAGGAGCTTTTGTTGACATTTGAGGCTCTGCGTACTATTAGGGTTACTCTGCAAACATTCTGTCATTAAATCTGGCGCAGAAAGAACTCCTTTGGTTGTTCCGAGGCATAATATCTGACCTTGTTCAATAAATTCATCCTCGGATTGAGCATTCTGAGGCAATAGGTGGCACTGCGGTGGTTGAGGAATCAATTTGCCTCAAAGTATGGCGGTGGAGGCAACGTCTGATGAACACTTTTAGGTTTTGCTTTAATTTGTGCTCTGAGCCGGGGATTAGGCTTTTGATAACCGTCTTAGCCATAATCCTCACCAATCTATCCATAAAACTGCTGCTCTGGTTCATTCTGTCTTCAAAATCTGATACTCTTCCCTGTGTCGATGTTGACTGCATTCTTCAGGCTTTACAGGGACACGTAGCAACCAAGGCTCATGAAACCTTGTTGATATCTTTATTCTTCACCCTGCGGTCGATTCTCTGGATTAATCAGAAGGACGGGAGTCGTCACCCTCATTCTTCAGATTTTCATTAAAACACGATGAATGAACCTTAAAACCTGCAAAATACAAGAAAAATAAGAAAATCCTGCATTATATGGACAAACTGCATCGGAGGGCGTGCGAGAAAATGGAGCAATCAGAGCCGTTGATCGTATTGCGATCAATGGTCGGGAGCATTTCTGAAAAGTCAGCGGAGAAAAAGTGAACTTGTACCATGGAATCGGGAGAATGAATGAGAGCCGTAGATCTGCGGAGATCGATGGCAGGGATCGGCTTTCAAACGCGTCGGGGGAGATTTAACAGGCGGGCGAGTTCGTTAAAAACCGTGAGGATCGGGCGATCGGCAACCGTTAGATTGGAGGGCCCAAATCCAACGGTGGAGGTGGATCCCGCTGCTGGGCTATGGTACGAGGATTAGCGCGCGGGCGATGGGATTTGCACGGCGGTTTTGGAACGAGGCAGAGGACACGTGTCGGCCAGCATGTGGAATCGCTGGCCGACGGGATAAACCAGCTTTACGCAGAAAGCGGTGCAGGATGAAACCGGCGGAAACAGGAAACAGCACGGGAAGGGGGGTCCACCAGGTGGGGGCTCGTTCCGCTCCATCGGATCTAGGGAGCAGATCGATGGCTCTGGTTGATCGCGAAATGTAAACACGTGATTTAAAATTTCCCAGCTGAAACCTTAGAAATGTGGGTTTTTGGTTTTGTAAAGGAAAAATGTGGCGGAGAAGGGTTATTTTCTGATTAAGCGCCTAAAGGCTGGACCGTTGGTTCCAGTGCTCGAATATGTGGAGAAAGACGAGCAGGGGCTTAGCCCGAGGGGGCTGAAGAGCCAGCGTATAGAAAATAGGTGTTTTTATATGATTTTCAATGATTTTTTAAGAAGAAAAAGGTTTCGATATGCTAAAAAATAGGTTTTCAACCTTATGAAATGAGATTATTGAAGGGGTAAGGGATATAACGGGGTTTGGTGGGGTTTTTATGGATGAGAGGAAACTGAAGAAATGAAGGAAAGATGGAAGAAGGGGAGAGGAAAAAGGAGGAGGATGCAGCAATACTTGACTAGGATTTTCATGGAATATCAGAGGCAGAGAGGAGGAAAAGTATGTAGAACCAACCAGTAGTTTATGATCTTACCAACAGACTTCAAGTACCAACAATTTTAGGCCTGAATTTTTTTCTTGAAGGCTGCAAAGAAAATTTAGCGACCAGCTGATATAATTGAAAAAAATATAGGTGGCTAACAATATTGATTACAATTGAGCCGACATTAAAATTGTTTACATACAATCTTACATTACATCTAACGCTCACACATCTACCTTATATTGGGATTTAGAGCGCCTCTCGACACAATAAATATCACAAATGTATATGTTAAATTCTTATATAAAATTTCTTTTTTATTTTAAGCAAAGAAAAAATTAAAAAACAAAGGGCTAAAGAAAAATCCACATTAAGATTATTGAAGATTCTTCCAAAATTAATGAAAATTCGACATTCCGTGTATCATATTTATTGAAAAAGATTCTTCAAATTATTGAAAAGTTTCTTTAAGTTATGTTTAACGAACTTCAGTTATATTGAAAAACAATATATAAATATATAAGTTTTACTAACTAATTATTTTTAGTTATTATTTTAAAAATGATGAATATATAATTTTATTTTCCATTATGGGAAGTTTTATTAAATTATATTTAACTAATCTATTTAATAACATATTAAAATTCAATTGCGAAATTAATATTGAAAATAGTTATTATTAACTCATAATTAATATTTATAAAATATAATTAAAACAATTATATAATGAAATTTTAATTATCATTATTTAAAAATAAGTAAAATCAAAGTTTAATACCTTTATCCACATACATTAAATTTATGAAGTGAAGTATAAAAGTGAATAGGTCAGCAAATATTGGTGGCAAAGATAAGTGGTGTTGTCCGCTATGATTTTCATCCTTTTCACACAAATCTATGATGAGTTCAGGACAGATCAAATCGATCTCATCTTTATCGGGTTGATTTGTTTGGTTTTCTTTTGGCTGGACTCGATATTTGGCTTAGGTGGTTTTTACCCCTGATTATGTATGATCCCTACATATTTTTGTTTTGACTCTTCCTTCCTTAGAATTTGTTACAATGAATCTATTGTTTCAGGATCATGTTGTTCTCATCATCCCAAGGTGAGAATGTAATGTTACGAATTATGCACTGTTTATAATAAAACAACGTTTTTTTCTTTCTGAAAAAAAAAAGTGGTGTTCCATTTTTAAGGTAAATCTCTCTTGAACATCCTGTCCAACGTGAACCAAATATTCCCACCAACCAATCGCATCCATTTTTTTTTTATTTTTTTTTTTTCTGGGGTAATGTGGGTTGAGCGATAATGGGAAATTTGGAATACATCGGCGAACGAGATACACCCATATGTATAGTTTTTTTACTGATTGAAATGAGAGTAGGTGGCAACATAACATTTACTCAATACTCCTAAAGAGCAATGGTATTGGTGTTTCATTTAATTGGGAATATTGTTGTTTGAACATCTTGTACGTGATAGTAGGCCTACATTGTCTTAACATATTTGCACAGTGAATGATGTGTCATATTATATTGTCTTGCTTCTATATCTAAGTTCGTTCAACATTCACTGAGTCATAAAACCATAGAATATACAGTGGAGAAAGTATTGGTACTATCTATGCGATGATGTGACGGTTTAAATTTGTTGTACAAAGCATGTTAACCCAAAACCATTAACCATTAAATCAATTGTACTGATATGTGAGCAACTACGCGTTGCATACAAAGTGGTACAGTTGTTCAGCAACCCAACGCACATACTTGAGGAGAGTACAAATTATAATCATTATATAGTAAGAGAAATAAGATCACAACCAATCAAATCCACAATAATTGAAATAAAATATTTTTGAAAAAATAATTTGAATTGCTTTGCGAATGTTAACTTTCTAGAAAATAATTTATTTTTTAGTCAATTGCAGAAATAATTTAAATTTAATGCAATATCCATTGTGCATCCTCTGCCTATGGTAGGATAAATAATATAATCAAAATTCTTGGGGCAACTTAATTGGTTAACTTGATATTGGTGAAATTGTAGCCGAGAGGAATCAAACATAATCCAGGATTTATCAAGTGCTAAGAGGGATCAAACATCCTTGTTTGATCCCTCTCAGCCCTTGGTATATCCAAGGTTAAGATGGATATAAATTTGGTTTTATATACACACATACCATATCTAGGTTGGATCCATTTCTCTCTCTCTCTCTCAGTAACGTACACCTCCCCTCAAATATACCCAAGTAACCGTCCAACTGGGGTAAACATGAGTTAAGGGCAGTTAAGAGAAGACTCAACCTCCTTGGTAACTTTAAGGAACTGGAATCGACGTGGAAAACCATAACACAGACTCCCTGCACCTGCTACAAGACCCCCAGAGGCTATCCTAGACATCAACTTGACTTGTGCCTTGGTCCCACTAACTTTTACTGAGGAAAAACCTTAGACGCTCCCTTGATATGGGAAAGGGTGTGTCTGGGAGGCTTTGGATGCTCCCACAACATAGCCATGTGCATGTCCAGGGACTCTTTTACCTAGACCTATGCCTGCATCCATAGGATTTAAGGAACGTTTTAAGCCTAGAATCCTGGACACTGCCCAAAAATTCCTATAGCTTTCAGAATTAATCAAACACAAGGCGACAATGCCAATGGACCAAAAGCTGACTCCAAGACTAGGTATGGCCACCCCAACCGGTACTGACATTCTATCAAACACTTGGCATGAATGAAATCTACAGGTCTATGATACAAGACATAATACATATGACTTCAAACTCTTGAGAGACATTACAAGAAGGATCATCACATTCTTCCTTGAACTGTTATGACATCAATTAGGTCTTGCATCCATTATTTTAACATTTACAAGTAAATACATGAAATAACCATGACATGAACCAGTCATTTAACCATGCTTATAACCAACATGAAATCATGGAAATATCAGTGAGATAATAACCATTAAATCCAAACATTAACAAGTAAAAAAGCAAGAGGACTTAGCTTTCATTAACCGTAGGAAATAACCGACCAGGTCCGGAACTTTCACGTACCACTCAACCGTATACATGGCTAAGCCAAATCTCTCTTCAGTCAGTCAACCCGTGCCATATTCCAAGCATGAATGTGGGATCTCATGAATAAACCAATCTAAAAACAATAAGGGAATCCAGAGGTTAAACCACCTCCACCCTCACCATAAACTGGTGCTCCAATCACAACACTGAACCGAGCTTGGAATGCCTCCGGAAATCCATCACTATCCTTGTGGAATTTTCTATCTCCTTGTCTCTCAAGATTTACTGCAATCCAATCCCGGGTCACTAGGCCCTAAACCGAGACACCACCCTTAGGCTTTACTATGTATCCCTCCAAAACCGGTCATGGGATTCCTAGGCCTTTTGGAATTGTCCTTAAGACCACCTCTTCCCTGGATTTCGAAATCCATCCAGCAATTCCAAAGCTCAAAACCGAGATAAAAATCCTAACACACCATGGCATCCGAAAAAAGGCAAGGCAAGGCTAAAAACGACTGTAAAACCCAACAAAACCATGCCACCGACAACAAGAGAACCAAATATCAACATGCATAAGCCATGCATGTCCAAACCAATTAGGAAATCACACATGCAATATGTTACCTGCAAGTATTCATGTGGAAGTTGTTAGATCCTGCTCTTCCTTGCTTGATCTTTGATTTTCATTTCCTTTCCTTCTCCTTCATTTGTTTGCTTTCTTGTTTCTTGGCTTAATGTTGAAATGCTCTAAGAAAACTCTAAGTATCCAAGAGTGTGGGAGAGATATAATAATGAGAAAGCTCCAAAAATGAACTGACAAAAGGTACCAACTGATCCTCGGAAGCTTTTTTATCAATGAGGCCTCTATTTTCTTCAATTTCCATTATTTTCCTTCGTTTTCCTCCTCACATGCAACGTGTGACCTTTTACCTTCCTTTTCTCCTATTTTCCTTTATTTTCATAAATAAATGTGCCAAAAATACTTGTTGCCTCTTTCATACCTTTTTCAATTTCCCTTTGTCATAAATACATCTAGTGATGCCCACTAGGATATCTTTGCCCAACATTCAGCTTGGAATAAGTGTCCCTTAACTATGGTCTTATTTTGCCTTTATTAACTTTTATTACATGAAATTTTCTCGGGTTTGTTACACTCTCTTCCCTCCTGCTCTACTCTCTCTCTCCCTCTCTCCTCTCTCTCAATTCCTCTCTCTCCCCATTTCTTTGATTTGTAAATGTAAACTTGAAGGTTTATGATAAAATTTGCAAGTGAAATTGTTAGGTTTTTTATGCAAATATGTAAGTCACATTAACACATAAAAGATGATTTTTAACTCAGTTTTGCAGAAAATAATAGAGACAACAGTAGCATAACAACAAACATAAAACAACAAATGATGAAGGAGTTCAACCCTCATGGGATACATCTCCTGGTCCAGCTTCCAATATTGGGCCTCTTTCATTATGCTAAAAAATAAGTGTTTACATGGCTTTACACTGCTCATAATGAAAAAATAATGTCTCCAATGGCTCCAGAATAGTATAAAATCCCTAGTTGGGCTCTTTCTGCACTCAAGAAGGTTAGAAAATGGATGAGTTATGCTCTAGAGAAATTCTTCTGCTAATTGTCCTCCAATTCGCACCCACCTACAATCCATCCTACAATTTTTGCCTTTTTCAGCCACGTGGAGTGACAAATTTTCCCCATGTTGGCGAGATTCGTGCTAGATTAGTTGCAAATTTTTGAACCTTTTAAATGTCAACAACGCCCATGAACAATAAAAAGGGGTCACTTGGCACAATTAAAGTTGTTTGATCCAGGTTTTGTTTGAAATACTCCCACCAAGGTTAAATCCACCATAACTGTGGTTCAGTTGTTTTACTATGGTCAGGTTTCAGTTACATGCCAGCACAAACCTTACCCAATAATTTGCATATACTATGGTGGGACTGTGGTATGGTTCAAAATACCATGCGCCAAGTCTAAACTATAACTCAACTCTCCCGCTTTCAAATTGTGATAGCATTGTTTCCCTGTGGTTTGGTTCTTCTAGGTTGATTGGTGGTAAACTGTGGTTGCATATATGTTTAACTGTGGTGTTGGGGTCAAGGTTAACCTCATGCCCCTTATTTCCTGACCTGTGGTCTTGTTGGTTTGGTGGACTAGGGGCCAAGGGTTAACCCCGACCTCGACCCCCAATACCATGTCATTAAACCTTAAATATGCATTGCATACCATAGTTAATAAGCAACAATGTAGGCAGACTGGTGGATCTCGGTGCTTCTGGTTAAAAGCTTGTGTGTTTGATTCGCTCAGAGGTCGGTTGAGACCCATAAAAAAATTTGCACTAACTTTGGGAGGCCACATGGCAACCACCCTGTTAGGGCCCTATATTACTAGTGTAGCCCCTTATTGTTATTGTTGTACCAATGTAGTCCCCATATTGTTATTATTATGCCCCATAATAGCCCACTATTGTTATTTTTGTGCCCTTACGTTATTATTTTTAGGTTGGCTATGATTATATTGTGACCCCATGGACTCCTATATATGGAAAGGAGGTTTTGTCATTTGTATCATCCAAGAAATGTTCATTTATGTAATGTAAAGGAGGTTTCCCCCTCGAAGTGGCTGATTTCTAAGGCGTTGATCTCTCTTTTCTTCTATTTTTGGATCTAGTTTCATAACATTTGGTATCAGATTTTTGGATTTAGGGTTTCACTGCTTCAAACAGGTCATCGTGGAATTTTCTCTATAAATTTTTTTCTACGAAAGTTAAGATGCTACAAAAAAAACCCAGTTTCGAAGAAATCATGTTGAATTGTGTGTAAAAATTTTAGATCTTGGTTCGCAATATTTTCAGAGATATGATCTGTGGAAGTTGGGGTTTTGCAGGCTCCCGAATTTCATCTAAAAGAGGTGACCTTGGGAAAATCGTCATAACTCTCTCTCTGAGCATCAGATTGGATTTATTTAAGAAGTGGCCAAGATCACATGGACTGTAGTTTCATTTGTATCAATTTCATAGCTGAAGGAGGAAAAAATGACACATGGCACGCTGTACAAGTTCACTCTACTAAACCAATCCATAATTAGGTCATTGTGGGAGATTGGGCATAACCTTTCCTTGAAGAATCCAAATTAGGTCAGACCTATAGCATTGGAAAGAAGATTCAGAGGGATAATAAAGGCTGAAGATAAAATATTGGGGATCCAAAATCACAGAGATACATCATATTCAATATCGAGATCCTCAAAAGCAAAAAAAATGTGTGTATTTTTTTTTTTTAAATTGCATAAGTCTTGTTTGAAAAATCAGTTTGAAGGGATTCAAAGGGTATATTGAAGCACATATATTAGTATTGGGTTCTAAAACAACACCCATTAAGCCCTCATAAGTCTCTATTATGACTCATAAAGAGGAAGAAGTGCAACACGATATATAAAAATTACAAGAACAAGTGCAACAAATTTCGCTCTCGCAAAACGTAACAAAAAATGAAATGAAAGCTAAGATGGATGGTTTGAATAAAGGTGTGGAAGCTAAGATGGATAGTTTGAATAAAGGCTTGGAAGCTAATATGGATGGTTTTAAGAATGGTATAGAAACTACGATGGATGGTGTGGAAGCTAAGATGGATGGCATGGAAGATAATTGGATGGTATAGAAGGCAACATGGAAGATAAGATAGATGGTTTGAAGAAATGCGAGGAAGCTAAGATGTATGGTTTGAAGAAGGGCATGGAAGCTAAGATAGATGGTTTGAAGAATGGTATATAAGGCAACATGTAATATTTGAAGAAAGACATGGATGGTTTGAAGGAAGGTTTGGCAAAGTTGCTACAAAAAAAGCTTCCTAATGGAAAAAAAGTAGTAGAGGAAACTCATGATGAGAACAAAATAATTGTTAATCATGATTTCATAGAGTGTAATGTTGGATTTAAGACCCACCATATTCCAAAGATAGATATGAGGAAGTTTTATGGCAAGGATCCGATAAATTGGATACTAAAAATGGATCAATACTTTGAGCTCCATAATATTAAAAACACACAAAAGGTGCACATTGCAACTTTATATTTAAAACAAAATCAATTTGTATGGTATCGATGGCTTTGTTCTCGTAAACCACTGGTCACTTGGTCAATTTTTACGGAGTAAATGATAACATATTATGAGGATACAAAGAGAAACACCCTTTTTAGCCAATTGATAAATCTCAAACAAAAGGGTTCAATAATGGAGCACATTTAGGACTTCCAAAAATTGAATATAAGGGTAAATAATATTCCAAAGGAACATAGGATTTATGTCTTCAAGGGGACTCTAAAAGATAACATCCAACATGAGGTTTGCCTTTGGGAACTTGATACATTGGAGAAGGCATTCAGGTTGGCAAGAAAAATTGAAAGCAAAATTATGGTGACAAGGAAGCCTACCACTTACAACTATAAAGATGGAAGTGGTGCTACTCCTAGAATTCCACAACCTACAAGGTTGACACCATGAAAATTGGAAGAAAAAAGAGAAAAATGGATTTGTTATAGTTGTAATAGAAAATACACTAAAGGTCATAAATGTGTTGAGAAGAAATTATTTTACATAGATTGTGAAGAGGAGGAAGAAAATAAAAAAGAAACTTCAAAAGAAGAGGATATACACCAGGAACCAGCTGTAGAGGAGGAAGAAATGAATCCGACCATATCCTATAATGCATTGGCGGGAATTACCACTCCTAAAACTCTCAAGATAGAAGGACATATCAAGAAGAAAAATGTAATGGTTCTTATTGATTCGAGTAGTACCCATAATTTTATTCATTGTAAGATAGCCAAGGAATTGAATTTCTTCCTCATACTCAGCACCAGAGTGTCAAGTGATGGTGGAAAATGGAGGAACTATAAATTTCTTTGGAAAGTGCCATAATATCAAGCTAACTGTGGGGGAATATGTATTGAATAGTCCAATTCTTTCCATTCCAATGGGTGGTGCTGATGTTGTACTAGGAGTACAATGGCTACAATCTTTGGGGACGGTAGCTTTTAATTTTCAAGAAATTTTCTTGAAATTATTTTTGGAAGGAAAGGAAGTTCAATTACAAGGTATCACATGGAATTCAGGAAAGATAATCAGCTCTAATGTCATTAAAAAGCTTATGAATAAAGACAACGAGGCGTCATTCTTACTAGAAGTTCCAACATCAAAATCATCTATTTCTCCAAATGTCTAAAAAGTATTGGAAAATCATTCCAAGGTGTTTGAAACTCCCAAAGGAATCCCACCTATTTGTGATCATGATCATGCTATTCATTTTATTTAAGGAAGTGTTCCTCCAAACATCACGCCTTACAGATATCCTTATGTCCAAAAGAGCGAAATTGAACATATGATTGCAGAAATGCTAGAGGTTGGTATAATTTGACCTAGTTAAAGTTATTTTTCTGCTCCAGTAGTATTGGTGCATGTGTCCGGATTATATGGAGCTCAATAAGCTCACTATTAAATATAAATTTCCCATTCCTATGATTGTTGAATTATTGGATGAATTACATGGAGAAATTTATTTCACCAAGTTGGATCTTCATTTAGGATATCATCAAATTGGAATGAAGACTGAAGACATTTTGAAAACAACATTTCGAACTCATGAGGTTCATTATGAATTTTTGGTCATGCCTTTTGGCCTTACAAATGCACCTTCTACATTTCAAGGGTTGATGAATTCCATTTTCAAACCCTTCCTTAGAAAATTTGTGTTAGTATTTTTTTATGATATACTAATATACAACAGGTCTTGGAAGGATCATGTTCAACATGTTGATAGGGTGCTCAAACTATTGGAGGAGAAACAATTATATGCAAAAGCCTCCAAATGTTTCTTTGGAGTACAAGAGGTGGAATATCTGGGTCATATTGTATCTCCTGAGGGTGTTAAGGTAGACCCTAACAAAATTAAAGCCATTAAGGAATGAAAAGTCTCCACAACCATAAAACAGTTGCGAGGATTTCTCGGGTTAAGAGGGTATTATTGCAGGTTTGTTAATAATTATGGGAGAATAACAGCACCTCTAACAACATTATTGAACAAATACTCATTTCCATGGACTCCTGAAGCAAAAAAGGCCTTTGAACCTATTAAAGAGGTATTGTGCCAAGCACCGGTCTTAGCCTATGCCAGACTTCACAAAAACCTTTATTGTGGAATGTGATGGCTCAGGAAATGGAATTGGTGTTGTTTTAATGCAAGAAGGAAGACCCATTTCTTTTGAATTTCATCTAATCAAAGGAAAATATTTACATAAATCTATTTATGTGAAAGAAATTTTGAAAACACTACATGCACTAAAGAAATGACAACCTTACCTAATGGGAAGACACTTCAAGGTAAAAACTGATCATGATAGTCTTAAATACTTTTTGGAACAAAGATTATCTTCAAAAGAGCAACAAAAATGGGTCACAAAGGTGTTAGGTTATGGCTTTGAAATCATCTACAAAAAACGGAAGCTAAATGTTGTTGCAGATGCACTCTCAAGAAAGGATAAGGATGTGTAAGCATTGCTTTGTTCCATCTCTATTATCCAATCCATTTGGATAATCGAAGCAAGGGAGGAATGGAAGAATGCCAAAGAAGTATGGATGCTCATTCAAAAGTTGCAGCAAGATCCTAGTACATCTGATACGTTTAGTTGGAAAAATGATTCCTTATGGTACACATATCACTTATATCTTTGCAAGAATTCCCAACTAAAACAAAATATTCTTTTGGAATTGCACACCTCTCCCTTGGGAGGACACTCGGGATTTTTAAAAACTTACCACAGGGTGAAGAAAGATTTTTTTTGGGATGGCCCTAAATCTGATATTCAAAAATTTGTGGTGGAATGTTTGGTTTTCCAACAAAATAAAGTTGAGAAAATTAAGACCCCAGGATTGATACAATATTTATCCATTCCAAATCAACGTTGGGAGGAGGTTTCAATGGATTTTATAACAATTCCAAAGGAAAGAGTGTCATCATGGTGGTAGTTGATAGAATTACCAAGTATGCACACTTTTATGCATTATCTCATCCATTTAAAGCGAGTACAGTTGCTACTGCATTTATGGAAACAATTCAAAAGATACATGGAAACCCAAAGATTATTGTAAGCGATAGAGATCTCATTTTCACTAGAAATTTTTGGACGAAATTGTTGTTAGTATGAATCCTTTGTCGAAGTGTACGAAAAAAGACCACTTTAGCTACACATAACTAATAGCCCTAACATCAAATGTGGCTGCCAATATCTTCAGATCTGCAGTTAGTTGATCAAGACAAGAGCTGCAAAAAACCAGATCTATGCATAGAAAGACATTAAGCAATAAAAAGAAGGGTTTGCTCCATATATCCAATAGACAAGACAAGAACAATTTTTGAAAGAATTTTTTGTATTAAGGGCACCTGGGAGGAAAAAAAGAAGATGTTTCCTATTCTCCTCAATGGGAAGGGTTCTTGGAAGTCCTCAGCACTTGAGATCTAGCATTTCTCTCTCTTGTTGGTGTAGAAAACCCAGACAAAGATAGAACTCAAAGGGAGCTCACACAGCAAATAATGGAAAATGTGACAATGATAATGGCTCAAAGTCAGACCAAGAGTTTAGATCCAGAGTGATCTAATAGGCAACAAAAGGTGAAGAATGGTAGGAAAAACCCTCCTATTTATAACAAAATATTGGGTCACTCTAGATCTTGGTGCATGATTAAAATAATGTTAACCAAATCTAGATCCACCTTTTATGGAATATTTTATTATATTTGTTGGAGGGAAAAAGTATTTGACTTGGGTCAAATCCCTTTATTTTTCAATAATAAATAAATAAATGATTTGTTTATCATTTTAAGGAAGTGGTTGAAGGATAATCAAATAAATAATGATTTATTTAATTATTTGTGGATGATTTGGTCATATTTAACAAGGAATATTATCTAAATAAGATTTAAATAATTATTCCTAGAAAATAATAAGATAAATAAAGGTTTATCTAATTAATTTTTTTGTTTTTGGGTTAAACATGACTGGGAATAATAATTAAATTATGGTTTAATTAATTATTCCATGAGGAAAATCAAACAAATATAGGTTTGTTTAATATTTCCTTTTGGGGTTTCCTGTTTAGACCATAAACAACTTAATAAATGTGGTTTATTAAGTTATTTAACATAGTGAAAGCAATTTTACTTAGGGTAAAATTGGTCTTACAGGGTGTACTTGGGTCCATCTAATGATAATAGTTAGATGACCAAAAAATGGTGTAACAGATTACCCCCCAGCGTGCGAGTGTTAGGAGCAAATCGTATGACCGAAGTACGTTGTAAGAACTCAATCACCAGACATCAAAAGGGAAGTCGAAGAGAGAGATGTAAGGTAGAATAATGTGCTGAAGAACTAGACCCTGAGGAGACAAGACTTACAGGTGCAACAAGTCTCTTTTTATGAGAGGGTACCTGTGCGAAAGGCGGCGGGGGAGGCATACCTATGCCCGCCGAGAAAAAGTACAAAAGAATAGAGTGTCCAGTAAACAAGGGACCGAACCATAAAGTACAACCGACATAAACATGAGCCAGATAAAAATACAATGAGGGATCCCACATACATGATGTGCCTGGGATAACAGCCAGGACTTATATAATAATATCTGAGTACATGAGATACAAATACAACCCAAATGCCCCCTATAAGTGGGGAAGGGATCACAAAATCTGACTGATACATGCAAATCAAAGAGGTGCTGCAAGCGGCTAAGGCCGACATCATCAAATATATGGAGCTGCATCGAGGGCTGCAATGAAGAGGTCATATGGGCATGTGGGGGGCTACCTGCAGGGCCACCCCCTCATGAGGGCTGAGACATCTCACACACACCCTGGGATCACCAAGAGCTGATGCTGCATCACTAAACCATCAAGTATACAGATCTCGATCATGCTGAAAGGAGCTGGAGTGGAGAAACAATCAAGTCAAAGGGAAATGAGAGATCCCTTTGCTTGATCTGAGGCACCGAACAAGAGTGGAAGCTGGAACCAAGGTACACTGCCCTCTAGACCTGTCTTCTGGAATGAAGGAGCTGATGTCGATAGAAGGAGGTCCGCCATCGGTGAGACAATGAGAGATCATCAACTAAGGCACAAGAGAAAATAGTAGAGCGACGGACAAACTAATACCAATGATGATGGTGGAATGGAGGGGACTGAGTAGCGAATGGACGACTTCCCTTGCTAGAGCATAAAGGGCATGAATGACATGGCAGCAACTGACACAATATCATCAGGGATAAGGGACAGTGGGACTAAAGGCCATAATATGCGACACAAGAGAGAAACCAAGCAATGAGGGATGGAGGACTATAGCGGGGTACAAAGGGACTCGGGATAGACTCCATGAATGTGATTATGACTCCACTTGGATGCTCTAAAAAAGGGTGACTCGATGGTGTTTCCACACAGTAAAGGTCCAATGGGGGACCATGAAAACATGAGTACAAGATGGTAACTCACGGCGAAAATCAACACGAACAAAGACAAGTAAGGAGGAAAAGTGGTGCCCCAAGTACAAGTGTTGTAAGTGAAGAAATGCGATTTTAAGGAGAGGTGAAGTGACCCATCTTGGAAAAAATGTTTCCTAGTGAAGTATCAAATCACAAAAAACTAACAGATACCCATTTGAGGTCTCGGTGAGAGCTTTCCAACGGTGCAGACGGTTTGTCAAACGGAGCTACGGTGTGGTCGCAGCAGGCGAAAGAAGAAACAAGGGTTCTCTTTTAATAAGGCAGTTTTCCCTCCAAATCCACTCATTTGCTAGTGTTGCTGTGGTGAATGTAGAGAGGAGAGAATGCCCTAAATCTTGCGGCGAGCGTAGCGGACAAACCGACCGTTGGAATCGAGATCCGTTAGTTGCAGGTAAGAGGCCTAACCTTACTCTTTCATTTTGATGGATTGAAAGTTCAGATTAGCGCCCAGAATCTAACGAAAAGCCCCCCTTGCATCTTTTCGACCGGGTCACACTTTTTGGGCCAAAATATGTGACCTGGGACGCAGGTTTTGAGCCAAAAGGTGCGACCTGTCCCAGGATTTGGCAAAAAAGTGCGACCTGGAAGATGAGGGGGTTTTAGTTCTGTTTGATGGCTGAGAGTTGGGTTTTTTGTGTTTGCTTACAGTATTCCCTATCTGTAGGTTGACAAAGATGATGTTTTTGTGCAGATATGGCAGATATATGGGTGAACTGGAGAGAGAGAGACCTGGGTACATTGCGGGCAGAGATCCAGGCAGATCAGGGTGTCCGTCCTGTGTTGGCTAGGTTTGGGGTTCTGAAGTTTTTGGAGAACCCTTTGATGAGAGTTGGAGAGCCCTTGTTGGCCCGGATTATTAGTTATTGGGATCCAGAGCATGAGGTCTTTGTAGTGTAGGGGCACAAGATCGAACTGACAGTCCAGGATGTGTATTTCATGACAGGTCTCCCGCCACTTGGGATGGTGGGAAACATGCAGCCAGTGTTACCGTGGGGGCGGAACATCATGGAGTATGTGGAGAGGCATTGCCGACCGGATCTCCAAGTCAAAGGGACGCGGATACCGATCGGGGACCTAGAGAGACTGGAGACCTGGGGAGTGGTCGCAATGATGTTGCGGATCCTGGGCAGCCAGGCATTTCATCACATCACTGGGGGGCAGATGATGATCGTAGAGAGTGTGTTGAGTGGGACCTACTATGGGTGGGCCCAAATGATGTTGGTGTCGTTAAAACGACAGCTGTCGCTTTGCAAGCGGTAAGTGAACCACAATTGCTCGTATGGGACTTTATTGTGTTCCTTCTTTTTTGAGAAGATCCGGACCCTACGACCTCGTATACAGATCCCAGAGGGGGGCCCGAGGGAGCCCAGGATGCGCCGGTGGGGGCGCCTACTGTGCAGAGGAGGAGGAGGGGCGGTTGGACGGGTGTTTTGTCCTGAGTTTTTTGCCCATTGGGATCAGATGCCGCTATACATAGACGACTATCCATATAGTGGGATGAGTTATTGTGGAGATCCGGACCTGCCACTTCTGCCTGGTCGAGTATGGGGGCCCGATGGTAAGTGACAAATTACTATTCTTGTATGGGCATGTTAAAGTTATTGAATAGTAGATAGGGTACTGATTCATGTACTTTTGGTATGCAGATATAGCTCCAGTAAAACCGGCCGGATATATGGGACGACCGGCAGCATCTGGAGCTACAGGGCCGAGTGGGTCGAGAGCAGCACGCAATGAGGATGCAGCCACCATTCTGGAGGACATCTGTCATAGATGCGAGAGGTTGCTGACCGGAGTTTCAGAGCGCGAGTGGCAAGACTTAGACGACCAGTATGTGGAGCCATGTATTAGTCTACCCTCGGAATGGTGAGGTGTCATGCGGCGCATGGCGATGGCCAGTCAAGGCATACGTGATCTACGAGCTGCAGGAGCAGAGCCATTAGCTCGGGATCTGCCAGATAGTGAGTAGGTGTGGGGCATGTGGTGCCCCCTAGTGTGTATGTAGGGGCAGGTGGTGCCCCCAGTTTTGAGTTTTTGTAACATGCGATGGGCATGTCATATGTATCAGAGTAGATGGACTATAAACACATGTTTAGCGACACATATTATGGATATGAATCTTTGTTAACGATTATGAATGTTATTGTCTTGTATGAAATGTGTGTGATAAATGCCAATCTAGAACATGGTTTGCAATACTATCTACATAGTGATTCTGTTCTCGAGGTACATGGTTGAAAGTTATGGTTTCAAATTCACGTATCAAGAGTTTCACTCGTAAATATCATCTAAACAGCACAGGGTTATGCACATGATAAACACCATTTAGTTGCATGACAAGAAGTAGGGAATCCAAACGAACATGCAGATGGAGGATGCGATGAAAGAGGGCATCGGCTAAGAGACCACGCACTACATCATATTCAGCCTGATTTTTGGTGGCAGTACCAATGCAGACCCCATTTGAGAGCACAAGGGCATGCAAGGGGGTGAAAATGGCCCAACCTGCCGAGGCTAGATTCCGGGAGTAATGACTTGCACCATCGGCGTAACCGATATAAGGTGGGGACGGGAGGTCCTGCGGAATAGTGTTACAAGACAACAAATGGGGGAAGGAGGGATAATTAGGGCAGCGTGAGCGTACAGAAGACATCAAGCAGCAACTGCGGGAGGGAGTGCGATGAGCAGGATGGCTATGACTCATATACAAACTAGAGGGTGGTATATGAGGGCTATAGGAGGTATGGCGGGGACTCGGGCTACGGAGGTCAACAGAGATACGGGTGGAGTTATCTCGTGCAGGGGCAGAAAAGAGGGGGTCAAAGGTGGAAAAGACACCACAGGACATGGAAAAGTTACGTAAAGCATCCGTAGGGGAAGAAAGGCTCGCATACGGATCGTCACGGGGAATGACAGAAGAACAGGGGAGTAAAGGGTTAAAATATGGGGAGCCCAGGGTGGTCGCTGAAGGGGGGTCAAGCGAAACAACAGGGGAGGATTCAAGAGGAATGTGCTCCAAGGGTCGCACAGAGGATGATAGGTAAAGAATGGTCGTAGTAGAATCCGTCATCTGGACATCAGGGGGGGGAATGTCGATGGGAGTGGGGGGATCCTCAAGCTGACCCGAAGCATACTGCGCGAGTATGGGAGAGGCGGATTGATTTTGTTCAACCTCATACTCTCGGACTACTTCTAAAGAGGCACGGTAATGCGTCAGGTGAGGACAATGGTGGGAATAATGGCCATGGACACCGCACAAAGCACAGGGTTTGCTGGTGCGAATATTTTTTGGGTTCTTGGTTACGGACGAGGACAGGAGAGAGGGGTTAGGGACCGTAGACTCAGGGAACGCGACTTTAACCATGGGTTGAATGCGGGGAAATTTAGGACAGGTATGGGTGGCGTGACCGACGACATCACACAAGGCGCAAGGCTTTGCGGGTGGAGGAGGGTTTGGGTCAGTCGGGGTGACCTTGTCTTTAGATGCCCCCTTGTGAGCTTTTCCTTTCTTTCCGGGAGCTGTCACCATGGGGGTAGGGTCCTGGGGAGGTGTAGGGGGCACGGTAGCAACGGAGGAAGCGAGGGGGACTGGTTGGACCGGTGTCAAAGCAAGATAGGGTTTGGGGTGACCAGGAGGGGTAGCGGCTGGAGGGTCAAGGTACCAGACGGGTATACCCAGGGTCAGGTTAGGGAGAGAGAGGGTGGCCATGACAGGGACCGAATAGACTCTAGGAGGGGGAGCTAGGAAAGGCATCTGACCGGCAGGGTAATGACTAGGAGGGACGGCTCCGAGATGGTTAAGGCCTGGGGGAACCGATCCAGGGGGATAAAGGGGTTCAGGGATACCAGCTGTAGGAGAAGGGCCAGAAGGAGGAGGTCTGGCTGGCGGAGATGAAGGGCTAGGAGCAGGTTGCAGTGGGCGAGGTTGAGTCTGAGGTTGCTGGCTAGCCGAAGTGGGTCGCTTAAGGGCAGCCCGAGACGATTGCATCATGCAAAAATTCGATGAGCTGGGATCAGAGATATGAGGAGGGGGGAGACCAGGAAAAGTTCCAAGCAGGGAGGAATCTTTGTAGACGCTGGGGGAGACACTGGTCAAGGAATCGACGGTTTGCTTATTAGCTACAGAAGAGATGGTTGTCTCCAGGGAGGTCTGAGACGGTGGCTCATGGTAAGTCAACTGGTCGATGGTGACTATCTTTCCATTATGAGGAAAAGACATCTTGCGAAAAACCGCGGATGGGACAACAGACATGGCATAGGTGTAGCTTCGCCCCAATAGAATGTTGTATTCTAGTGGGGCGTCGATGGCTTCGACGTCAACGCAAACGGTCTTACTGGAAAGGGTGATAGGACAATTGCGAAAAAGGCCAATGGGCTGGGAGGCGTGGCCATCCCACGCTCGAAGGGTGATCATGGAAGGGGCCAACTCAGGAGATTCGAGTTGCTTCCAAACCGAAGCGGACATCACACAGGTGGATGCCCCCTCATCAATGATACACCGAAAAACGTTGGCATTCCGTATTTTGACTGGGATTTGGAAGGCGACGGAAGTAGGAAGAGGGGGATGGTCTGATTGATGGGCGTCGAAAACAATCATTTGGTCATCAGCAGGATCTACAGCACCCACGGCAGATAGCAGAGCCTTCTTTTGGGAAGGGCACAACTGGAGGAGTTCCAACGTGGAAATGGCAGCAGGAGATTGCGCCAAATCATCTACTATGCTATACGAATGAGCAGCTCGACCAGAAACATCATTTCGACATAACGGTCCTTTAGGAATCCTAGTATGGACCTCAACTTTGGGTTGAGGGATATGTAAGGGACCATTGGATGTCGAAAGAGGCTCTGTAGAACTAGAAGAAGGGGACTCGGGGGCAGACTGAGCGGGAGGCTTGGGGTACTGGCGAGACCGAGTTTGAAGGTGAAGGTCGACGGTTGTGGAAGGATCAGAGTTCATCATGAGGATCTGGTAATCGAAGGAACCAGAAAGGGAAGGTGGAGTGGCGACATGTCCGTCAGGTGGTTGGGTAGCCACGAATCCTTGCTGAGGGAAAGGATCAGTAAACACAACTGGTTGAGTAGTGGCCACATTAGGGGGAGCATGAGGGGAGGCATGTTTTCCGCATGTTGGGTAGCCCATAGGAGGTTGAGCATACAGATTAGAAAGGGCTCCAACGATACCGTCGGCGGAATGAGATGCCCTCGGGGCGTTAGCGCCTCCTAGCCTGGGAAGGTCAGGAAGGATGGTATAAACATAACCAGACTGAGCGTAGATCAGGTCATATTTCAAGGCTATCTGGAGGGCGGCTTCTTCAGTTTGAGGGAAATGGGAGGCGACATCTTTGCCGATGGGAGCTAAGAGAGTGCAAAGGAACCAGTCCATATAAACCCGATCTTCGAAGGGGGGGGCTCGACATAAGCTCCGTCTTCTTCGCCATTCCTGAACATGGGTAGAAAGGCGGGTCGAAGAGGTTTTCTTAAAGGAAGTCAAGAGCTCCGTACCAGTATCGCATCGGAGAGGGAGCTGGAAATAAGATAAAAAGGCTTGGGCAATGGTCGCAAAGGTGGAATGGGAAGAGGTGGCTTGGTCAACATACCATTTAGAAGCTTTGCCGGTAAGCGTGCGTTGGAACAACCGAAGACAGATGGAATCATCGGTAATGGAATTGGAAGAACACCACATGTGGAAAGATCGGACATGGTTGGTTGGATCTTCTCCAGCAAGGCCTTCGAACTTAGGGATGTCAGAGGGGAGCTTGGTTGGCATAGCAGGCCAACCAACATCGTGGCAGATAGGGTCATTGATCAACTGATTGAAATCGGGGAGGCTGAGGCCTACGATGTACGGTAGTAAGGGTGCGGCCGAGGTAGTTCCTGTGGCGGTTCCGCTAGTAGTAGTGCCGGCATTAGGGCCGGGATTACCGCTAGCGTTAGGCCCTGGACCAGACATAGTGAAGGTGACAGGGGGAGAACCAGAGGTAAAAGGAGAACCCAAGGAATCAGAAGAGGAGTCGGAGTTCGGACTCGGAGGAGGACTGGCTCGATGATGGCGGGACGGAGCAGATCGATCGACCGAAAACTGAGGGTGAAGGCCAAGAAGTCTCCGGGAGGTGCGCCTTGGGGGCGCAATGGTGTCAACACAAACACAACACAAGGGGAAGAAGAACGACTGAAAAAGGCAGGGAGGTGTAGAATCAAGGGATTACAATGTCGAAACAAGGGCAAAAAGGTGCAGTGTCAACTAATTTTAAAGTCTTTGCCTGGCGGTGTAAACCAGGCTCTTCTTCGCTTAGGGTGAGTGTGTGGCGTGCGTTAATTTTAATTTTTAAACCCTTTTCATTTTGAGAGCAAGAGAAAAAGTGTGCTGCATAACTGAAAATAATGCTGCAAAAACAGTATATAATGCTGAAATAACAGAAAATTAACAGCTACTAGTGCATCGATTGAACCCAAGAAGGCGGGTCACTCAAAACTAATCTAAGAGAGGAAAAAAATATAGTCAAAACACACTAAAAAGAGACCAAAAGATCTAGGGTTGAAAGGGACAGGGATCTAAAGGTGAAAGCTGCTGAAAAGAGGTGCAGATCACAGCGACGAGGCAGAGGCAAGGTGGCTGGAAAAAAGGAGGAAATCAGCAAAAAGATGAAAGGACAGGGAGGGGGTCCTAAAGGGAGGTCCAAAAAAAAACTACAAGAGGTGATTTGAAGGGAAGAAGAGCTGATTTAAAGGGATCTGAGAATGAGGTATTAGATCTGAAAAAGGGAAGGCTGAAACTCGGAAAAAATAGACACCTGAAATAGCTAAAAATCTTCCACCAAAAGTGGAGGGTACTGAAGCCCTAGGGGGCTAGGTTCCCTCTTAGATGAGAAAAATAGATCAGAAACAGGTCCAAAAGGGCGGAGACAGAGGCTGGAAAACCCTTACAGAAGCTTCAGCAAAACCCAGAAAAATTGCAGAAAAACAGCAGAAAAAGGTACAGGTCGCAGGTTCTGAC
Organism: Pinus albicaulis; assembly: GCA_034641835.2. Classification (NCBI taxonomy): domain Eukaryota; kingdom Viridiplantae; phylum Streptophyta; class Pinopsida; order Pinales; family Pinaceae; genus Pinus; species Pinus albicaulis. The sequence goes on along the minus strand of CM076570.1, from coordinate 1,047,098,190 downwards.
ATGTTTTCCTTTTCATGTCGCAGAAAAGGGGCTGAAAAGTGCGACCTGGAGTCCAGGTCACAGTTTTTGGGCTGAAAAGTGCAACCTCCAACTCCGGTTGTCTCGGCGGCAGATTTGCGGAAAAGTTGCCGTCTCAGTTGCGGCTGATATCTGTCACCTGTGCAATAGGGCCAGAAACATGCGAAAGTTAGAAATTTTAATGTTTTAGGGTTTTATAGGTAAAAAACAACATGAAAATAGGAAAAACAAAAAGCTGAAAATAAACCCTAGGGTCTGAAGTAGCTGGATATGCAGGAATATGAAAAACGACAGCGGTCGTAATTGAAAACCCGTATGGAGTCGCCAATTGTTAGTATGAATCCTTTGTCGAAGGGGCCAAAAAGACCACTTTAGCTACGCATAACACCACAGCCCTACTGACAAATGTGGCCGCCAATATTCCTCTCAGTCCCAGCTAGCTGATCACATGAGCCAGAAACCATCTATGCATAGAAAGACATTAAGCAGTAAAAAGAAGGTTTTTCTCCATATATCCAATAGACAAGACAAGAACAATTTTTGAAAGAATTTTTTGTATTAAGGGCACCTGGGAGGAAAACAAGAAGATGTTTCCAATTCTCCTCAATGGGAAGGGTTCTTGGAAGTCCTCAGCACTTCAGATCTAGCATTTCTCTCTCCTGTTGGTGTAGAAAACCCAGACAAAGATAGAACCCAAAGGGAGCTCACATAGCAAATAATGGAAAATGTGACAATGATAATGGCTCAAAGTCAGACCAAGAGTTTAGATCCAGAGTGATCTAATAGGCAACAAAAGGTGAAGAATGGTAGGAAAAACCCTCCTATTTATAACAAAATATTGGGTCATTCTAGATCTTGGTGCATGATTAAAATAATGTTAACCAAATCTATATCCACCTTTTATGGAATATTTTATTATATTTATTGGAGGGAAAAATTATTTGACTTGGGTCAAATCCCTTTATTTGTCAATAATAAATAAATAAATTATTTATTTATCTTTTTAAGGAAGTGGTTGAAGGATAATCAAATAAATAATGATTTATTTAATTATTTGTGGATGATTTGGTCATATTTAACAAGGAATATTATCTAAATAAGATTTAAATAACTATTCCTAGAAAATAATAAGATAAATAAAGGTTTATCTAATTAATTTCTTTGTTTTGGGTTAAACATGACTAGGAATAATAATTAAATTATGGTTTAATTAATTATTCCACGAGGAAAATCAAACAAATATAGGTTTGTTTAATATTTCCTTTTGGGGTTTCCTGTTTAGACCATAAACAACTTAATAAATGTGGTTTATTAAGTTATTTAACATAGTGAAAGCAATTTTACTTAGGGTAAAATTGGTCTTACATGGTGTACTTGGTTCCATCTAATGATAATAGGTTAGATGACCAAAAAATGGTGTAACAATTGTTTTCTTGTTTGGGTACTCAACTAGCTCATAGCTCATCTTGTCATCCTTAATCTGATTGGAAAACTGAGATAGTAAAAAAATGTTTGGAAGGATATCTTCGTTGCTTTGTATCTTATAAACAAACACAATGGGTCAATTGGTTACCTCTAGCTAAATGGTGGTATAACACTTCCTTCCACACTGCAAAAAAAATGACCCCATTTATGGCACTTTATGAATATCATCCACCATCCATCACATCATCTTTAAGAGAAAATTCTAAGGTTCAAGCAATGGAAGATCACATCGGGCATCACGACAAGTTCTCCAACTCTTAAAGGATAACCTAAATTTGGCACAAAATCGAATGAAACAACAAGCAGATCAACATCGCAGCGAGAGAATTTTTGATGTAGGAGACTTGATATTTTTACAGCTACAACCATACAAACAAATGTCCCTCGAGCAAGCTAATAAGGATAATAAATTATCACCAAAGTACTATGGTACTTAAAATTTGTTGCAAAATATTGGTACTATGGAATACAAATTGGAGCTTCCTGCATCTTCCCGAGTGCACCCATTTTTCCATGTTTCATGCTTAAAGAAGGTTATAGGTGACAAACTTCTGCTTTAAACAATATTGCCAAAACTTTATGAGGAAGGAAAAATTGTATTGGAACCTCAATCAGCCATGGAAATAAGAACATGAAGCTACGAAATAGATCAATTTCAGAGTATCTCATCAAGTGGAAGAACTTAGCCACAGATGATTCCACATGGGAGGATGATATTTTATACAAAAGCATCCAAAAGTACTCAAGTGTTGAGGACAACACTTTTTTTAAGGAGAGGGGCATGTTAGGGCCCTATATTAGTAGTGTAGTCCCTTCTTGTGTTAGTGTAGCCCCCTTATTGTTATTGTTGTACCCATGTAGTCCCCATATTGTTATTATTGTGCCCCATAATAGCCCAATATTATTATTGTTGTGCCCTTACATTATTATTGTTAGGTCGGCTAGGATTATATTGTGACCCCATGGACTCATATATATAGAAAGGAGGTTTTGTCATTTGTATCATCCAAGAATTGTTCATTTATGTAATGTAAAAGAGGTTTCCCCCTCGAAGTGGTTGATTTCTAAGGTGTTGATCTCTCTTTTATTCTATTTTGGAGTTGGTTTCATAACACGCCCATTGGCCCACGTGGCCTCTTCTAATTTGACCACCTCAATGAATTATTCAACCAATGAAATCGCACCAACCATGACCAATCATCAAGAGACACTTATCAAACATTCATTGGCCCAAAAACATACAAACAACCTTCCCAACCATATGCCTAGTCAGTGTACATATTGTTGACTAGGGGTACCTGCAAATTCATTTTTAAACTTTTAGATGTTTGAGAGGCCACTATAATGAGATTCAACCTACTAGATGACCTTAAGGAAGTGGAACCGAAGGAAAAACTTCACAAAGACCATGTACAAAATCAAAAACACTCCCAGGAGGCAACCCAACCCTTCAGGGCTCTTACCCCTAGGTCACACTGACAATTTGACCCTTTTGAGCTATAGTCGCAGGAACAACACAACAAAGTAGCGAATGGGAGGCTATAGCCCTAGGCATAACACAACAAGCCTACGACCAAAGCCCCAATTGGTTAGTTCTGTGTTTGCAACTGTGGGATTTGTGCCACCTTTTTAGGCCCAAAGCCCCGATCACTGCCCAAAACTTCATGAAAACTTAGGGGATGATAAATAACATTGGATGAATGATAAAAAATAATTCATATCAACAAGAACTGATATGAACCCCTCCTAACCATGATAGAAATTTCGTTAAACATGTCACAAACATTGAATCTACAGATGTAAACAACATATTTGAACATAGGGGTCTCGTACCTATCTGAGAATCGCTAAGAAGCATCACTCACTTACATCATTAGCTGCAGTACCATCTATTATACCATAGATACATTGTGCATTCATTTAGAAGTAAAAACACGGAGAGATCCATACCTCATCACTACCACAATAAATTCTTATAACCAACATAATACCAACATAAATACCATGGATATATCAACACTAGACTCCATATATAATACCAGTGCATATACACATAAAATACAAAGGCAAGGAACCTTTCATTAATGAATGTAAAACAAACTCGAAATGGGACTTCCACATTCCACCCGACCATAGACATGGCTAACCCAATCTCACTTTAGCCAGTCACCCCTGTGCCATATTCCAAGCATGGATGTGGGACTTTATCAAACACATCAATCAAAACCAAACGAGGGCTCCAGAGGCCAAATCGTCTCAAACCCAAACTAGTGATTCCACCTCATGGTCAGGCATCACTAACCATCACAGATTGGTCTCTATCCAAGTTTTCTAGGGCTCTAGAGTGTTTTTACCAACCAAGGTGTTTGGTCGATTTAGTGTGTCCTAAATTGCTACATTAATTTATCAATCCGGGATTCGTAAGCTGATGAAGTGTGGCGCACTATATGTGCAAGATAACCTATTTCTTATCTTTTTGTCGTTTTTGGTTTTTTTTTTATGAAATTCTGAAAAACAAGTATGGAGACAAATATTCAAGACAACAATGTCTTTCTAATGATTTTCCAAACTTCAAAAGAATTTTAAAACACACAATGACAAAATTAATTCTTTAAAGAAAATGAAATTGCATCACTACTCTAATCAAACAAACAATGAACTACTGATCATGAAACTCATTATTCTTGCTGCTGTTCAAACACAAAAGAAACTATGCTGAAAGAAATCCAAAAGTTGCAACAAAGTAAATCTAAATCAAATTACATCAACTTATCTTCTGATCCCTCACCATTAGTCCAGCTATGGTTTTCGGAGGTAACCATAAACAACTTGAGTAACCTGATATCTAACTTGCAGAAAGTAAACTAATATCAAACTACACATTCATAATTCAATCCCTCACCATCAGTCCAGCTGTGGCTTTCGGAGGTAACTGAAGATGTCATGAGCAATTTAATATTTCTAACTTGCAGAAAGTAAACTAATATCAAACTACACATTCATAATTAAATCCCTCACCATCAGTCCAGCTGTGGCTTTCGGAGGTAACTGAAGATGTCATGAGCAATTTAATATTTCTAAATTGCAGAAAGTAAACTAATATCAAACTACACATTCATAATTCAATCCCTCACCATCAGTCCAGCTGTGGCTTTCGGAGGTAACTGAAGATGTCATGAGCAATTTAATATATCTAACTTGTAGAAAGTAAACTAATATCAAACTATACATTCATACTTCAATCCCTCACCATCAGTCCAGCTGTGGCTTTCGGAGGTAACTGAAAATGACATGAACAATTTGATATATCTAAATCTAACTACTAAAACAAATGTGCAAGACTGAAATAAACAAAGCAGTACTGAAATTAAACAGAAACTAAGAAAAGTAAATTAGCAGCAGAACAATATTAATTCCATGTCATTAGTCAAAAAGTTATGCAAATGCCCGGGCTGCCTATTTATAACCCGAAACAAGAACACTGATCAGTTAACAATAACATAAAACATGAAAGATTATGGACAGAAGCAAGATGTAAAGCATGAAAGATTATAAACAGAAATGAAGCATATATACCATGAAAGATGCAATGTATAAACATGTGAATGGATTATGACACAATGAGCTTAAAGAAATAAAACAAGAACTATACAATAATGCACAAAACCTCAGCGTGTGCAGGGGCCCTCTACACCAGCCTTGGCAACAGACTTCAAGTACGAATTACGCTTGGAAACAAAGTCTTCTTATATATTAAAATGCAGTCATAACAGAAAGGTGATATTACGGCACAGTGGCAACGTAATTACATTACAGAGCTATCTCCAGACTAATCGAGACTAATCTAATATGCGTATACAAACGCGTTATTTATAACAAAAGAAATATAACTGACTCCTAAAGTTTATGCTGATGGAGAACACGTAGACCATTACGTCCACAGATCTAGGATCATGGCCGTATTGAAGAGTAAATCTATGAGGAGTGGATGTTTGAATTCGGCTATGGAGCCGTGTACATATGTTGATTTTTCCCCCACAACTCAAAAACGGCCATATGAATCTTCACGTGACACGAAACAGAGTCCTGTCACCGTGGAACTCTACGGTTGACTTCCATTTGGCCACCTTTGACTGCAGCCTCCCTAGATGAATTTGCTCGAGCCAATAGGACACGATCCATGTCCACATCATTTCTGACTTGCCCATGTGGCTCGTTTCTCCTGAAGACACCTGTAACATAGAGTTTCACAAAATGGCTACGGAAAGTTGCAGCAGCTGCGGAAAGTGGCAAGATTCCACAGCTAAATGAGCAAAATCTAAATCAAACAGCAGACACAAAAATATAATTAAAAACCATGTTAGATGCTCTTTTGCAATTAATATACAATGATATTGACAACTTGGAAGGTTTAGGTGGATGAAAAAGGTCTAGAAAGATGTATGGAAAAGATGCAGATTTGAGACTCAACACAAGGCTCCAGGACTAGTAACTCAACCCCATTTGTTTCCGGGCTCCAAAGTGTTTTTCCAACCAAGGCTCTAGGACTAGTAACCCAACCCACCTAGGGCTCCAGATCGTTTGTCCAACCAAGGCTCCAAGACTAGTAACTCAACCCAACAGTTATCCATTGGACTACAGAGAATTTGTCCAACCAAGGCTCCAGGAACTAATAACTCAAACCACAACTAAAGGAATAATGAGAACCAACCTAAAAATAATAAATGGAAATAAACCCACAATTACCATGGTTGTCCATGAAATGGAAAGGCTAGGAAAATCCACTGTCAATCTTGGCCATCCTCCATGCCAATGATAGATCATAATCAAGAAACCACATGCAATACCATGCATGCCAAAACTAGTGAGGAAATCATACATGCAACTTGGTACCTGCAGTCAGAACCTATTGTAGATGTTGATCCTGATGTACTCCTGTACTTTCCTACTCTTCATTTTCTTTCTTGATCCAAATCACCAAGTATGCCACACTCTCTAAGAGTGCTCCAAGAATACTCTAAGTGCTCAAGAGTATGAGAGAGAGAGAGAGAGAGAGAATAACAAGAGCTCTACCAAAACCTGTCAAAATCCTACCAACTGATCCTCAGAAGCCTTTTTATTAATGAGGCCTCTATTTTCTTCATTTTCCATTATTTTCCTTCATTTTCATCCTCACATGCAACCTGTGACCTTTCATCTTCCTTTTCTCATATTTTCCATTATTTTCATAAATAAATGTGCCAAATATGCCATTTTCCTTTCCAAGTGCCTTTTCCTTTGCTAATTTCCTTAGCCATAATAAACTGAAGTGAACACCCACTAGGATTTTTTACCCACCATTCAACTTGGAATATGTGTCCCATCACCGTGGTCTTATATATTTTTATATGAATGTTGTTACAGAAACCTCCCCCTTGGGGGAACATCGTCCTCGGTGTTCAATGACACCTATAAACCAAAAATCAAAACATACTGCCAATGGAGCTTTATAACATAGCTTTTTGCAATATTTACAATGAATAACTTCCTCAAAAGCAAAACCATCATGACAATCATACCATGTACTGGAGATTTATAAAACAAATCATTACAATATTTACAATAACAAACACATATACTCAATCACATTTGCTTCAACCAATAAATAACCATACTATCTATGGATCTTTAAAAACCAACTCGATACAATATTTACAATAATAGATACATATAGAATTATATGCATACACACATTTGGTCAACCAAAAAATAAAAGGATACGATGCCTGTATCAGCAACAAGGGAATCCAAAGGCTCACATCTCCAAAATCAAAGTAATACTAGGATTCACCCCCTTCTCAAGAAGTCGATAATCCACTGTCAAAGTCAAAACTTCATCCAATGTCCAACGCTACAATCTGGTGTCGCTTGTCCTCTTAGTAAAAAATTACCGGCTCATTGTTCTAGGGCACACTCCCAATGTGCATTTGATTCCATCTGGAAATGCTAATGACCAAAAAAATTCCATCCCCGACCTTCCCTTCTCTGCTACACAGTCCCTCAAGCAATCCAGTCACCCCTTACGTGTAGTCATTCACCTTCCAAGTTCCACTAGCACCTCCATCTCGAGAAGTCCATCCCTTGGAAAGGATTCCTCACATCAAAAGATACAGAAACCAAGGCATATACCTGTATGAAAACCATCACACTAGTCATAGCATGCTCATGGAAATCAATGGACACTATTGGGTACCAGCGTCCCATAATGGCCCTGCTCTTGAAGTGCTTTACCAACATATTGTTCCATGTTCCAATTCCTTTTGCTGACGCTGCTAATTCTTGCAGTGAGTTTCAGCCACCCAATTGGGCATTACATGCTTTCTTGTACCAAGCACATAATTTACATTAGATTCAAAATAATTTAAATAAATTTAAATCATACCTCATAGGTAGCCTGTCAATAAGGTACACTTGCACTTCTGTTTACTTCCTGTCACATAAGTCAAACTAGTTGTTTGATAAAATCATGATGTATAAACATATCACATTTGGTTAGCTCAAAACAAGACCATCATAGTTCAAAATTAGGAATCGCATGAAATCACAATAAATCATAATCATAAATTACATGTAACCATCATAAATTAGAATAATAGATCATATGCATAATAATACTGAAATAAAATATCGATACTTATCCTTCATCGATCCTTAATTCTGCCTTTATTCTTTCTATACACACACCGGATCGGTTGCCACACCCGACCAACACCAGTCCCTTCGCTTCAACCATGTACACATACACACAGTGTACAACACGTACATCCACACAAGGCGTACAACACCACACAATACATATACCCACATGCGGTGTACAACACAACAAAATACATACACCTACATCTAGTGTACAACACAACACATACGCCTACACCAACATATGACACAACACATACATCTACATCAGATTTACAACACAACACATACACTTACACTCGACGTATAATACAACACAATACATATGCCTACATCAACATACAACACATACACCTAGACCCAGTGTACAATACAACAAAAGAAATACACATATATAGAGTACAACACAACAAATATACATGTCATGTTACCATGACTACACCATGCACATATATAGTACCACATGCCCTCAAAACAACATGTATGAAATGCGCACAATACCACATGTATACTAGTACCATATGCACAGCACGTACACAGTACCACCTGTACATGATTTTTCCTGCACAATGTGTGCACAACTTCATATGTACAATGCACCATTTGCACAACGTGTACACAACGCCAAATGTACATCGTACCACCTGTACAATGTGTACACAATACCACATGTACACAACGCCACATGCATGACACCATATGTTGTAATATCGAAAATTGGGGATGCAGCAATACATGAACACAAAAATCGAGTAGCAGTGATAAATCAACTCATAAAATGTAAGAATAACACATAGCCATCTTATTAATGTTACAGCAACAAAGTGTATACAATATCTTGAGGAAATAATCACTCAAACTAGGTAGAACAAGCCTTAAGAAACATATACATGAAAGATGAAGTACACTGCTACACAGAAAATGCCCAAGGCTATGATAGTGTAGTTTTATTAGAGAAAACTGCTGCTGGAGTATTTTAATACATATATATGGAAATATACAACTCATACAATGTGGGGAGAAAAGATCTAAACCCACAAAGACAATTCCAAGACAATCCTAGAAGGATTTCCTGAAATATGCAAAATGGAAAAAATGTCGGAGTTGCAGTCCTAGGACTGAATAGCAACTGCAACTCAAGAACTAGACAAAGATGGCTAAAGATAATGCATAAGATTAATAGACCTCCTCCAATGGATCTTCTAAGTGAAAGGCTGATCCTAACATTGAAGATCTCCCCCTCCAACAATCACTGCAAACCCTCATTGCATATGCTCACTAAAAATAACACAGTCAAGGAGAGGGACTGCGCTGTGCGAGATATAAAATGGGTTGGACAAGTGCCAAGATTTGAAATATGCTCCAAGGGCTTCCTCACTGATCTCCCAAAGGAAAGAAAAATTCCTCCTTTTAAAAATAAGCTCCGGAAATGGTGTTGTGAAACCTCCACTGCAACACCCTGCAATACAACGTTATACTGCTGCAGAAATAACACTGTAGCTGAAGGAGGTGGCTTGGCCTGAAGCCTGGATGTGGAGAAATGAAGTACAAGCTCCATCAAGAGGCCTCTCAAGAATGGAGAAGGAATTCCTAAACAGGAATGCCTTGTGCTAAGTAGCACAACAATCTCAACTAAATAGTTGAAGAAAGCACAATAGTCTAACAAACCACAAATTCAATAATAAATAACATGTCCTACTATGGCTGCCTTTCCCTCCTTATATATAAGTGGAATCCTTCCCATCTTGGGTCCCACTCATTAGGGTTTCCTCCACCAAGGAATCTTCCTCCCACTATCTCTGCGCTGTCTCCAAAGATGATCTCCACCTCTTATCCCAGCGCTGTTGATTTGTTCAAAATTGACCTTGTCCACATGCAAAAGTCCCTTTTCACACATAAGGGTGTGAAATCCAGCTCTTATGTTGATCCCTTTTCACATTATAAGGGACTTTATTCTTATTCCTAAAATATATGGGCCTCCTTACCCATTTATTCATCTCCTAAGTGTAAACAACAAAAATCAATGTTCCAATTAGCTGCATGCTAATATTGGAACATTACAGTCCTCCCCTCCTAAACGTTGCTTGTCCTCAAGCAACTGCAAGGATAGAACTGAGAAGTCTCCCATCCTCCTACTATATCATCCACATATGATGAACTCCTCCAAGGAATGAGATGTTGTCTCATCAATGAATCTCCATATTTCCCCTCCCAAGCATGCAAGCTAGCCAAATAGCTATCATCATGAATAAGTAAAGTACTCAAGAAGGCAATAAGGTGCTATCTAGAGGTCCCCTTGAGGCATGGGATCTGAAATGTATTGGGAATCATCATTCCCATGTGGATCCCCCATCCCCAAGCTATCATCCATACGAAATGAGCTACCTCCCAATATGGCAACTCTTGAAAATCCTCTTGAAAATATGATCATGGTAGAAAAAATAGCCTATACCACATTGTAATCCTCTCCAATTATGATAAGTGTAGAGTGTCTGCTGCTCTTGGGCTGCAAAAATGTTGCCTCCAAGTGGCGAGAAGAAAACTGGATCTCCAAAGATCTTCCCTCCAACGTTGTGAATCATGCTAGCCCAAACCCTCCCATATATGATGAATAGGAAATCACCATCATATGGCATCCAAGTGAGGGGAATACTGAAGGTTTCAAGTAGAGCTAAGAGGTGCCAATAGTTTCCCAAGTGGTCACAGCGCAGTTTTCCTAAATGTTGTTGCACAACATGACATGGCAACTCATAGAAAAGTTTCTCCCAATGATTTATGAGAGTCATAGACCAAGTGCTCCAATCAATCTCATGGCCCACCTCATAAAGAAACAAGTGTGTTGTTGTGGTGGCCATATCACCTCCCATGCTCCCATTAGAACATGTAATGCAAAAAGTGTGGGAATTCTCTTCCCCAAAGGACACATCCAACTAATGTGTCTCTCCCCCTATCATGCTCCCAATAAAAATAAGAACAACAACAACATATGGAACTACAATGAGAATCATACTAGCTGCCATATGAATCAAGGGAGAAGGAAAATGGTCCCTCAAATGCCACCAATACAGTTTGACTCTCAACTACAACAATAAATGACATAAGGTGTGACTCCTCAACCACTTTCTTACTGCCCCAATATCCTCACAAGTTTGGAGAAAGTGTACGGTGTATGGTGTATGGTGCTAAATGAGCATGCTCTGCAAAAGATACAATCTCCCCAAGTCCTCCTAGGGAGTGGCCATCACCAATACTACTTATGGCCTTAAGTAGACCATGAAGTCTAGAAGGAATAATGCTCTTTCCTTGAGAAATATCCTACACATATATGGTTAAGGGTTGCACATATACATTATACAAATCATTATGAAAACAAACAAACAGTACCCTTACCATATGTTTTGCCCATGCAAATGGAGTGGCTCATAGAAGAGTCTCCTCTCATCCTCAAAGAGAAAAGAGGTGGTTGTGATAACTCTTCCAAATAGTTATGTATCTCCTCCATCTCCACATGATCTATGCATCTCCTCAAATGCTGATATATCTCCTCCTCAAAGCCTTCCCAAATGTACCCCTCCATGATGGTGTGGTATGCTCTCATGGAAAAAGTGTGGCTAAAAAGGAAATCTTCCTGAGCTGCTTGTAGTAGCTTCTCCTTGAGCTTGGAAGCTCTAGGTAAGAATATCCTACCATGATAATAGATGACCTCATCTCTAACTGAATATCCCTCCTCATGCAACTGGTCATCCAATATCATACAAGTAGAAAGATCCTTGGAATAATCCACCAACAGCTGGGATTTCCAATATGGATCTATCCTCCATAGTGACAGCGCTGATGATTTATCATAAAGAACATCTGTCATATGGCTTCCCTCTTCTTTGACATTTCCCATGCCAAATATGCAAGTTGGAAAGCTTCTATCCTCCCCGTGCTGCTCCTGCCACAACGCAGAATCTAAAATGAGAGTGGGCAAAGATAATGTTGAGAGAATGCCTCTCTCCTCCTTGGGTCTACCCAAGACTCTCAGTGTTGTACCAAGCTCTCCCAATGTCTCCACTCCTATGAAATCAATGAGTGGCGCCTCAAAATGTGAAGCATATCTCATCATCTGTTGATCTGGTGGTCTCCCCGGTGAAATGCCTCCATGCAATGAGACATCAAGATCAAGAGTAGACTGCATATATGGATGGACAGACTTGTCCTTGCCCTCACTGTGCAATCCAGTCTCCCTCTTATGTGAATCAACCCTCTGAAATGGATAGGGGTGTGTGCTCCTCATCAAATGATGTTGGTCATCCTCCCTACCTCCTCTTTTTATCTCCATGGTTTCACACTCTACTAGCAATGACACATGATGATCATGGGTTTTGCCTTGATCTCCACATATGAGATCCTGGGGAATTACTTGCAATGATACAAGAATCCCTCTTGTTGGAGCAAGAGATTCCTCTTCCTCTGCATGAGGTGCTAGATAAACTCTAGAATGACAGCGCTGTTGCCCTCATCCTCATCAATATGTATGGGAAAGCTCCCAATTATTGGATCCTCTTTTGAAAAAGGGATCTTCATACCCTCTTGTTCAAGAATATGAGATAGAGGTCTTGCCTCTAGCAAGGTATGATGCAATATATCAGCCTCCTCAATGGTTTTCGGAAGTGGAGTTGAGTTTATAGTTTCCTCCATCACATTCAAGGTTTTTGTTTGTTTAAGTTTGTTTAGCTCTACTACATGTGTTTCAGAATTTTTTCCATCAAATATTTCCACTAATGTCTTAGTGAACCTTGCATAAGAAGAAGTATTTGCATTTTTCAAAGAAAAAGACTCAAATATCCACCATGCATAGGCCTTACCTCCAAAATGTAGCACTGCATTTTGATGGCTTCATCTTCATAAATTTAGTGCTGCTGCAAATAGGTGTCTAGCTCCTCCACCCAAGCTCTAGCTGAACATGTAGGTGAACCATCAAAAGTAGATAGGAAAAATATACTCATATTATGCTGCTTGCTTCTCTCCACCTTGATCTTGTAAAACTCTAGAAAAATGATATGATCTCTAAACTTATGAGTTTGAGACTCATACTCTTGCAGAAAATCACTAAGAGTTTCCCTCCTAGTCATTCCTACTTCTTCCATCTCTCTCATATCGAATCTAGGCATATGAATGCACTGTGCATCATAGTGTGTGGCTGCATGCTCACACTCATCAAATGAAAATCTAGAGTTTGCTTCAGATTCAAACTCTCTTGGAGATTCTCTACACATATCCCTTCTCATCTTCTTGATATCTCCATGAATTCTCTGCAAATTTTGAGAAAGAAACTTTGGAAGTCCCCTCTCTTTCCTTTCTCCAAAGGATGGAGTCTTCTTTTTGTCTTTTCTGTTCATATTTTCTTCTTCTTGTCTTCTTGATAGCATATTGGCTGAGATTCCATAGGCTGAGCCAATATTATGCTTTGATACCACTGTAATATCCAAAATTGGGGATGCAACAATACATGAACACAAAACAATCACTCAAACTAGGCAGAACAAGCCTCAAGAAACATATACATGAAAAATGAAGTACACTGCTACATAGAAAATGCCCAAGGCTTTGACAACGCAGTTTTATTAGAGACAACTGCTGCTGGATTATGTCAATACATATATATGGAAATATACAGCTCATAAAATGTGGGGAGCAAAGATCTAAACCCCCAAAGACAATTCCAAGACAATCCTAGGAGGATTTCCTGAAATATGCAAAATGGAAAAAATGCCGGAGTTGCAATCCTAGGACTGAATAGCAACTGCAACTCAAGAACTGGATGGAGATGGATGAATATGATGCATAAGTTGAATAGACCTCCTCAAATGGATCTTCCAAGTTAAATTTTGATCCTAACACTGAAAATCTCACCCTCCAACAATCACTGCAAACCCTCACTGCAAATGCTCAGTGAAAATAACGCGGTCAAGGAGAGGGACTGCACTGTGGGAGATATAAAATGGGTTGGCCAAGTGCTAAGATCTGAAATATTATCCAAGGGATTCCTCACTGATCTCCCAAAGGAAATAAAGCTTCCTCCTCTGAAAAATAAGCTTCGGAAATGGTGTTGTGAAACCTCCACTGCAACACCCTGCAACACAACATTATACTGCAGCAGAAATAATGTTGTAGCTGAAGGAGGTGGCTTGGCCTGAAGCTTGGATGTGGAGAAATGAAGTACAAGATCCTTCAAGAGGCCTCTCAATAAAGGAGAAGGAATTCCTAAACATGAATGCCTTGTGTTAAGTAGCACAACAATCTCAACTAAACAGTTGAAGAAAGCACAATAGTCTAACAGACCACAAATTCAATAATCAATAACATGTCTTGCTATGGCTGCCTTGCCTTCCTTATATACAAGTGGAAGCCTTCTCATCTTGGGTCCCACTCATTAGGGTTTCCTCCACCAAGGAATCTTCCTCCCACTATCTCTGCATTGTCTCCAAAGATGATCTCCACCTCTTATCCCATTGTTGTTGACTTGGTCAAAATTGACCTTGTTCACATGCAAAAGTCCCTTTTCACACATGAGGGTGTGAAATATAGCTCTTATGTTGATCCCTTTTCACATTATAAGGGATTTTATTCTTATTTCTGAAATGTATGGGCCTCCTTACCCATTTATTCATCTCCTAAGTGTAAACAAAAAAATTCAATGTTCCAATTAGCTGCATGCTAATTTTGGAACATTACATATGTACACAACACCACATGAACGACATGTACACGAAAAAGCCTGCACACAACACCACATGTAAAACCTATACACAACACCAGATGCACACAACACCAAATGTACATAGCACCATATGTACATCACGCACACAACACCATATGTACATAGCACTTCATATTAAACATGTACATAGCACCATACGTACACAACACCACATATCCAACATGTGCAAAACACCATATGCACACAACACAACATATCCAACATGTACATAGCACCATCTATACCTGGCACTACATATGCAACATCATATATACAACATGCATACAACAACATATGTACATAATACGACATATGAAACATTACACATCACCATAGGTACAATCAATGAATGTCCAACATGCACAACATATACACAACAATAGCACTGTACATCCATAGGCCACAAATTGACCCCACAAGCAACCTTGCTTCTAGTTTCTTTCCACTATCCATGCTTATCCTAGCATGTTACAGATCATGTTGCTTTAATTCTGTTGATGTACCTCTCAGCATTACCTATCCATAACATAAACATAGGCATAGTACAAGCATATAATATCGATTCATGTCCACATGATACTGACCTCATATATCTGTCAGAGTTACTCTTTCCACTTGATTCCTCACAAGACCAAGAACCTCTTCATGTCGTTAACTTGCATAAGAAATCATTCTTCCACAACAATGATCCTTAGAAACCCTGTCATACAGTGACATAGATACATACATAAATACATATATATACTCATTAGCATATAACAATCATGATCCTGTCAAACAACCACACACACACACACACATATATACATATAAACATTAGCAATAAACAATCACGATCCATGACGACCCTGTTAGACACGACATACATACATACACACATGTATACATATATAAACATCGACATAATCATGAGCTCAACACAATTGCTAGATATCATATGGTCTAGGTTAAGAGAACTCCCTTTATGTGTGCATAGTATGCACAACTTTGAGAACAACATTTACCAACATATCCAAGGCATCTGTTATCTGAAATCCATTTACTTTACCTTTTCCTGTTACCTCTCTCATGACTACCCCTCAATATTTCATTTACCACAATGGACTCAACCAATCCATCCGGCTGTCATGCTCTTACCTTCCGATGCACTTACTCATGCACTGATCTCCATTCAGGCCTTACATTACCTATTGGGTACCACACAACTCTCCCTGAAATCTATTAGCTTCCTCTTACCCAACCAATTCTTGAGACTGAAGGCATAAAATAAAAGCACAAGAAACAAAAGAAGAAGACCATGGAAAACCAATAGCAATAAGACACCAAAAAAAAGTGGTATGGCCATACACTATACACAATCAAAACCGCAAATCAATTGCAACCAAATCATAAAATACCAAAAGCACAAGACTTTACAAAAAACATCATGGCTCAATCCCCATGGTTCCCAGTGCCTCTAAGTGAAAGCTCAACCCAAGCCTTCTTTAATATTTCATGGAAACATCTTTTTCCATGTAATACCCTGCATCATACTACATAACTATCAGTGCATAAATAAATATAAAAATGTACCAGTTATCTTACCTTGCTACAATTGAGTTTTAATATATGTTATCACGTCACCATGTTGTTAGTTATATAAACAATTCAACTATTACCCTGTCATTTTAATACCAAGCATATTTCCCTGCAACTATTCACACATGTTAATTACATGTTCCAAATATTAAGACATCATATATATTAACTAAAATCAACCTTTACCAATGCTAACAAACACATCATAATTAACTAACAGTCAAAATCATAATACCAAAACTATCACCTACTTACACTCAAGTACACATCAACTATTGTTGCATACAAAACTGCAAGGAGTTGTTGTTTTGTGATCTAGTGTCCGATAGATCACGAGACAAACATAAGTACAATCAATAATACATCCAAGGTTCCCAATCCCTCATGATTCACAAGTAACATGGAATCGTTTAATGCTCTGAGGAAGAAGAGACTACCTTGCCTCCTCGCAGGTTGGGGACAAATCTTGAGTTCGATGCAGACCTTTTGGGCTTCCACACTAGCGATCTATCTGATATACTTCTGAAATCAATACCTGCACACAATCATGCACATATAAAGATGACAAGGGATCTTCCTCGGAAGATCGTTAGATGAGCGATAGCATTATAAAATTACAAGACCTGAAACACAATCATATATGGGAAGAAACTGCATAGATATTCATAAACATTATAAAACACTTTAATACCTCTGTTCCAATGCCTCTTCTCCATGATCCAGCAGAGTTTCCCCACTAGATATGATAGATGAGTATGAAGAACAATCTTCTATAAACTAATACCTCACAGGCTTGATGAGCACCATCATTAGGTATATTTGGAGGGGTAAATTGTCACATTTTTATCCTTACATTTAATTACATTATGGTCATATGTTTCTTAGTGTAGATGGTAATTAAATCTTGTCATACTTTGAATGCCTAATATGGTTTAAATGCGGGATAATCATGATATGCCATTTTTGTTGAAGATTTTGCAATCAAAGCTTGGAGTAGACAACAAGAAGAGATTATTGGAGGGTTGAACACCTTCTTTAACTCCTAAGGGCAGCTAAAAGATCCTTGATATTCCCTCTAACAACTCGAAAACAAAGGTAGCCAAGCAAGTGGAAGATCAAGTGAACCAAAGCTCCACTTCTCTTGAAGTCAAAGGGTACACATTGTTACACAGTAATTTGTCACCATGCTCATTTTCCCGTCCCTAATCATGAAATGCCCCGTGAAAAATCCTGTGTAGTGTTTCCATTATCAAGAAATACGTTAAGACATCCCCTGAAGATCCAAAGAAAACTGCCTTGGAACATTACTGAAGAAACTAGGTCAAACTCCTAGTTTCATGGGTCAACACTTTTCCTGGTGCCATGCTCACATTGATTTCATATTCAAAGTTTTGGCTTAGCGCTGTCAATGCCCTTATTTCTTGGAAAATCACGTTGATCCATTTCTAGCAGTGTTTCCTCAAATGGAGGGGAAGCTTCAACCTCTAGAAGCTCTAGGGTGGCGAGTTGGTTGTTAAAAAATGGTGATAGGGTCGAGCTCTCTGATTTTAGTGCTTTGATCTCATCCATGGGGGTTCATACCTTATAAAGTGGGCCTTCCTCCTCCTTTCATGGGCTCCCAACCTCTTTTCCCTTCCTATAAATTCATAACCCTCATTCCCACAATTTTAGAGCTTGGTTAATCATTGTCAGACTCATCTGAACTCTCGTTCCCTTACATCCTAGCATTATGATAATGCCTAAGTGTTCAGGAGAAGGAATGCTTTATAGGTTCAGTGAAGGATTCATATTTTCACCAAAGGAAGCCTCAAACATCAAGGCTTGGGTTGTAAGCTCTCCTTTTTGTATTTATCAATAATAACATTGATTTTTTCTTTCTACATTTGTCTAATTATTTATGAAAATATTCTGGTACTCCTTGATCTGATAGATAGCTAATGTTTACAATTATTATGTATTGTATTACGTTTCTTTTTTCCTCTTGATCATCTACAGGTATTCACGTTCCATTAGTAGCAGGGAGCGAGCCTAAAAGGATTGTGGATCAAGGTCACCATCAACGCATTCAAGCGTAGTGTTGGGAAAAGGATTGTAAATGTTAGTTAAGAGAGCTTTGCATTAGAAAGAATCTTGTGTTGCTAGACCCACTCTTGGTCTAGAGAGATCACCTCTGTCTGCAGAGGGGATTTATCTTGACAATAGAACTGGTGACTCCACTGGGGAGCTTAGCCTCTTAGTCTTTCTTCCCCAAACTATTCTTGGATTAGTTTGACTGATTTTCAGAATTTAAGCTTGCTTAGGCCTCTGTTAGTTTGTGTAAGGTTTGATAGTCACTTCATTGTGCCAGGTCTGGTGTTTGTGTGAGACTCTTTTTTATTTTTCCTTGTTTTTATCGACCAATGCGCTTTCTGGTTGCACAGTAGCGCTAGCAGTGCTATTCTATATAGTAAAATTGCGTTGATTTTCCTTTCAACACTCTTCTGCTTATAACAGAAGTTTTGATCTCAGACCTAGGAAAAATTAGTGTTTCCCCTTGATTTTCCAGTGTGTCCTGGCCCCTGAAAGATGTCTATAAAATCTCAGTGACCTTATTTCTATGTGTTTGAATTACTTATTTTCTATGAGAGAGTGTTTTCATATCTTTTATTTGTTGTAAGTTGGGAGATTTTTCACCATTTCAAACACCCTTTGTCGCGTTATTCTTGACTTGATTCGAAGTGATTTGTTGTATGCACTATCACTGCATCTCCGATCTTACCTTCGATTTAGTGTCAAACATAGGATCACAAATTGTTTGATTCACAAATTTGGAAGAGTGTGTCTTTTGCCTAAATTCAAAAGAAATTGAAAGTGATTTTCATTTTAGTTTTGATTTAGCATTATCTTTATCCTTTTAAAAAGAGTGAAAAGCATTTCCTTCGTGCATTTTTTAAAGCGATTTTTGTTTTGTTCGATTGAAATAAAAGTGAAAGGATTTGCATTTCTTCTTTCATTCATTTGTTTTTCTTTTGATTGCATTTCAAAGTGAACAAAAATATGTTTGTGCATATTAGTGGAAAATAGAAGTATTTTCATTTTAAATAAGTTGCATTTGTTTGGGAAAAATGAATTCGATTGATAAGAATTTCATTTCGTAGCTTTGAGCTAGTTTGGGGGGCATTATTGTTGTTGTATTGATTGCAATTTTGCTTGTATCTCTTCCCTAAATAGTTTAGGCTTCATCGAAATGGATGGTTTTTTATTTTTTCATTTAGTCTACACCATAAGGATTCAGGTGACATCAATTTTGAACCAAAACTGAAACTTAACTCAAGATAAAAAGGAGAATTGGAACTAACGGGAACATTTAGTGGTCTACGCTAGAGACGTGTTTCGATGTCGTAAAATGTAAAATTTTTTGTTAACAGTCTGCGTTACAGCCCGTGGGTGATATCCCGTCCCATGTATGGTAGTATATTGATGTATGATAAGTATATTTGGGGCGCTCTCATCGAACGGTTACGCATTAGACAACACTACTGCGGAATGGACTCCCACGTACTGTCATGTATATTTGGGGAGACACCACTAGGTTGCAAGCCTACCATAGGTAACCGTTAGCTGCCTTGTAAACATGATACACTGAAAAAAACATTCGGGGAGATTGGCTGTAGTACATTAAGTCCTTTGTCATTTTTTCTATCATTTATCACCAAGGTGTATATTGAATTTCATGAATACTTGGTAAACCTTTATGCCTAGCACACCATTTTTATTTATTTATTGTTAATTCTAAAATTAACTTCCCATGAAAACGTCTTACCCGTGCATTTCTCCATCCTCATTATTTCTTGGTAAATTGTGAATTTTTTACCTCTTCCTTCTTTTATCTTGCTTTGAAATATCATCGTGGCTAAATCGTCGAATTCACCTCTTCCCTCCTCTGACGAATCTCAATAACCTCCTCTTGAGGTCCCTTAGTTTCCAGTTAGGTCCCTTGAAGCATAAGGTGCTGAACTTTGGATTGTCATTAGTGTTCAACCCATATCATCTCGACCACCCCCCGGCGATTCTCCTTGGATGACATCGGAATACTCTAAGCTGGAAAGCCCCAAACCATCTACGCATTTCACTGTCTTTCTTGAAAATCTGCTCTTTGATCCGATTATGGTCTCGCCTCAACATGCTTATAACGCTTTTTATCAACCCTAAATACCCTTTCGCGATTCTCCAATAGCATCTCGCTCTTCTTTTCGTCAGTTATTTCCTGACAAAATCGCACCCAATGCTGATGACGTTCCATTCATGAGCGCTCCTCAGGGCACTCTTGAGGAAACCACTGACACCTACATCCCGAAAGCTACTTCATCTGTGTTTCCCTATGAAGACAATCTATTCAGTTCCACACCTCACGTTTTAGGCAGTGGGACCTAAATATCTTCCAGTTAGGTTGCATCTATGCTTCCACACAATTATACCTCTTTGGGAAACCTTATTTCTAGAGCCGACAGTGATACACCTTTATTCCCAGATCCCATTTGGTCAATGAGTACTCCTCCAAGTTCTGACCCATTCTTTTCTAATATGGCCGCTGTGTCTCAACCTATTTTTCGACCTACGGTCACTATTTGTCAAATGACAGTTTCTATTGGATCCTTTATCCCCTACTCACCATCTATGATTACTGCAGTTCCACCATTGAGTGGACAATCCACGATTTCGTCCGTGCCTAGGGGGTAGTCTAACCCTCTTTACGTACGTCCCCTTTTGGGTGGGGGCAAGCCGAATTCTAGACCTAATCCTGGGGCAGGACAACCTCACATTCAGTCTTAGTTTTAATAGCCCCTTTGTAAACTAAATGTATCAGATTCGTATGTTCATCAACCTAACATCCATTATGTTCAAAAATCGAATGTACAATATCAGTAAGTTCCTCGACCGAACGCGTCTCAGCAGTATGTCCAACATTCCCAACCTTCTCTGAGTACTGTTCTGACTAACCCTCAGTTTGGTTCTTACACCCAAGCTGGTCTGAATCTCCTTCTGGGTCAATCTGGTTAATCAAGTACTCAATACCAGCCATTTCCTCAAGGTCAGTACCAACAACCCCAGTGTGGGCCTCAACTTGGTACTCAATATTAGTAGATTCCTACGTACCAGCAGGCCCAATTAGGACCTCGGGCTGGACCCTATGTTCAACAAGGACCAGAGGCTGGACCCTATGTTCAATAGGGACCACATGCTGGACCATATCTTCAGTAGGGACCGTGGGATGGACCTTATATTTAGCAGGGACCACAATCTGGACCTCATGTTCAGCAGGGACCTTACCCTGGATCTGACATCCAGCAAGATCCGCAATCTCAAATCCCATACGGGTCCTATCAACAACCCAAAAAATTTCCCTATGTTCAGTAATATCTACAATAAGGTCCTTACTAGCCCTGGGGAAGTATATGTATCTAGGGCAGAATCCACCCTATTGGGGGTAGAATCTGTATCAACTAGGTTGGAACCCCCAACTTTTTTTGCCTCATCATCCACTTGTATGAATTTACAGGGTAAGTTCCTTATATAAAAAACCAAAGGTCACCGCTCACAAACAGATCACAAATTAGTACACCAGTATATCACATGTTTAAAACCATTGAAGAGGGAAACAATCCACGTCTTGAGCCAACGCAACCACTTCAGGAAATTTATTAATATAAAAATAAAGATTACATATGTTTCTCTCATAAACGGTTGCCAAAAAAATGACTCTCCGTGATCTTTAAATAGACATCATGTACCAATCGGGTGTTAAGCCATGAATCAAGTGTCGTTAATACTAAGGATAGAGTGAACTGTCAGATCACTACAAATTGTGACCATCAGATTACAAGTTACAAATGTACATAGTAAAGAAACACACTTTACCTAACTCTATACTAGACTAAGTTATTCTTAACTATTTCCCATGTGTCGTAATATCCTAACATCCCCCCTTAAGAACAACTTGGGATATGATTGAAGGATTTACAGAGATGACACAAAAGGAGCCTATTTCCTATGTGTCAAAATATCCTAACATCCCCCCTTAAGAACAAATTGGGATAATATTGAATGATTTACAAAGGTGACACAATAGGAGAAGGAAGGAGGCATTAGAGCCTATCCCCCCTTAATGATAAATTTCCTGAAATCCAAGCATGGATTGAAGTTTGGTAAACTTTGCTTCTGTGAGAGCCTTTGTAAATATATTGACTACTTGATCATTGGTTGGACAATATTGCACTTCAAGAACACGATCATGAATGAGCTTTCCAATGAAGTGTATGTGGAGCTCAAAGTGTTTCATATGTTGATGCTGAACTGGATCTTTACATAGTTGAATGGCACTCTGATTATCACACCAAAGTGTAGTTGGATGCTATTGATGAAGACCAAATTCAGACAGGATCTGACGAAGCCACATAACTTCCTTTTTGGCTTCAACTGCACCACTATACTCTTCTTCTGCTGAAGAAAGAGAGATGGCACTTTGTATCTTACAAGACCATGTAATAGGTCTGGACCAAGAGAGAATTTACAGGGGAGAAGGTTTCAGAATTGATAAATTTGTTGTTAACATATTATCCTCCATTGTCTAATATTAACTTAAGAATTGGATGTCCATATTGTTTCTCAACAAAGGCCTTAAAGGCCAAGAACATGTTAAAAAATTCACTCTTGAGTTTTAAGAAGTATACCCAAGTGCGTCTAGAAAAATCATCAACGAAAGTTAAGAAGTACTTGCAACTAGAGAAGGAAACAACAGGGAGTGGACCACATAAATCACTGTGCAAACGCTGGAAACGGGCTAAAGCGTGCCAAGAGGCACGTTTGTCAAAACTATCCCGATGATGTTTTCCGAGTACACATCCGAAGCAAACACCATCTCGATAAGATACCATAGGAAGACCCGTCACCATATTTTCCTTACATAGAGTTTGAAGAGAGCGATAGTTTAAGCGACCAAATCACTCATGCCAAATTTTTCTCACTTCATCATTATGAGCAACAAAAATTAAGGGAAGAAATGATTACCCAAAGTTGTCAAAATTATACAAAATTGTGGAATCATCAACAATTACAGTAGCTAAAATATGTCTAGGATCTTTGAGGTCCTTGATTACAACATCATGAGGTGAAAATTCTACTATTTTCCCTTCACGTGAATGAGTTATCTGATAAACAGATAGAAGGTTACATGACAAGGTAGGAACACATAGTACATCATTAAACTAATCATTATCTAGATGAATGGTCCCAGATCCTACAACGCTAAGAGATCTATCATCACCAACATAAATATGTTTGGTGTTACAATCATTTAAAGAAGAAAACATGACTTTATTTTTTGCCATGTGGTAAGAAGCTCCAAAATCAATGAGCCACTCATGAGAATGAGAAGAAGAAGATACATTTAATGCATAACCATATGCTTGACAACCACAAACAGAAAGTGCCATTCCTGAAGATGAAGTTGAAGAGGTATCCAAATTGATGTGGTGCTTCTTCATTGTTGCTTCCAAGGCTTCCATCTTCTTAAAACATTTAGACTCTACGTGGCCATCATGATTACAAAAGTTGAAATGTCTATCTTTTTTCTTCCCCTTGTTTTTAGTTGCCTTATCAGTTTGGTGATTTGATTTTTCAGTTTGCGGCTGAAATTGCTTAGGACCCTTGTTTGGTTTAGGACCACACTTTTTAGGATAATGCTTCTTGGGATTCTTTTGATATGGTTGTTTTTGGGCTGCTAAGGCTTTCTTAGACGCGTTTAAAGAAATGATAAGACCAAGGTGTAAGAGTTTTTCTTGTTCTCTTATAAAAGAATCGCAAAAGGCATCAAAAGAGGGGTTCTTGTAGGCGGTTCCTAAAGAAATGATGGCTTATCTAGTGGAATGGAAGGTGGAAACAAATACAGAGAATGAAGGGCCAATCTTAGCAAGAATGGAATAAATGAGTCTACCATCTTCCTTTTTGACCTTACAACCTTCTAAAAGAAGTCTAAGGGTCTTGAATTTGGACAAAAAATCTTCAATAGAGGAGAAATTATTGGGGTCCAAAGTAAACAACTCATTTTCAATTGGTGGGCCCTGATTTGATTTTGAATGCCAAAAATAGTATTTAGCTTTTTTAGGGCTTCATCGGGGGTGTCAATTTCAAGAATATGAAATCGAAGATCTTGAGAGATGGACATTCCTATCAACCCTCGTCCTTGATCTTGTTTATTTTCCCATTTAACGGCTTTATCATCATCGAAAGGTTTAGTTTCTTGTCCTATGGCTATTATATAAAGCACTTTGCTTCTAAGTAAATCTACCATGTGAGGTAGCCATTGGAAATAATTGGTGCTATTGAGAATAACCCGGCATGCACATTCCATTTTAAAAAATTGAAGCTAAAAAGATCTGAAACTAACTGATCCAACGGAAATATCTCGAAAAAAATAGGCTGATTAAAAAAAAAAAAGCTCAAAAAACAGCTTTCGAATGAAGAAGTTATGCCTTTTTGAAAAAAACTGAGTTGTAGATGTCGAATAGTTAAGGGAACTGTTTGAAATTTGATGATGACGTTCAACTTTTTAAAAAAAATCCCGCCCCTTTAACAATTTTTTTTACAAAAGAAGCTTGAGAAAGAGACTTGAACCCAAGACCTCTATTCTCATAAACTAACTTCTCACCAAGTGAGATAGTAAAAGGATTCTGTAATTGTTTGAAGGGAGGGAGGGATTTTTTTTTTAATTTTTTTTTTAGTCTTTGGTGTGCGTGCTTTTTCTTGCACAAAAAACACAAAATACGAGTGCTAAAAAAAATAAAAAAAATGCAAGCCTTATGGCAGAACGTTATATTTTTGGTTAGCCTTACTGGCAGCTATTTATTTTTTCACTATTTCTGATTTCCGGAGATCGCACAAAGACGCGGGGAAAGAGCATATGTAGCAAAAAAAAAATTCCCTTCTTCCTGTTTCTGATTTTCCGAGAACACACACAATGCAGAGCAAAGAGCATACACAGAGAAGAGGGTATAGATCCAGAAAACAAATAAAACCTACAAACCGAAATAAACAGAGGGAATCTAAATAATCAGAACTATTAACAAATATAACTGCAAAACATATACTTTATACCTCCGGATCTAAACTGACATAACTTGGGAAACCATAAAACTTTACGCATGAAATGAAAGGGGTTCCTCACTGTAACAGACACTTTGGACACAGCAGAGAAGTTCTCCTGGCCTGAAAATGTTCAGAAATAGTAGATCTAGAAAACGACAGTCGCATGCAGTCAACCGGCTTCGGATTTGGATCAACAACGAATGCGGCCCTCAAAATAGCTCTCATACCATGTAGGAATTTACAGGGAAAGTTCCTTAGATAAAAAACCAAAGGTCACTGCTCACAAACAGATCACAAATCAATACACCAATATATCACGTGGTTAAAACGCTCGAAGAGGGAAACAGTCCATGGCCTGAGCCAACGCGGCCACTTCCAACAATTTATTAATATACAAAGAAAGATTACATATGTTTCTCTCATAAAAGGTTGCCAGACAAATGACCCTCCATGATTTTTAAATAGAGATCATGGACCAATCGAGTGTTAAGCCACAGATCAAGTGTCATTAATACCGAGGAGAGAGTGAACCGTCGGATCACTACAAATCATGACCGTCAGATTATAAGTTACAAATGTACATAGTAAAGAAAAACACTTTACCTAACTCTACACTAGACTAAGTTATTCTTAACTATTTCCTATGTGTTGGAATATCCTAACACCATCGTTTTCATTCCTAGCTACGTTGGAATTTTCGTATGTGTCAAAGCTTACAAATGACCCCATCCAACATTATCTGCATTGGTCTCCAATTCCAAATAAAATCTAGGAGATTCTCCAAAAGTCGAAGGAAAATCTGGGGAAGACCCTCAAACCCATGTTATGACGTACCACTTATGGTGGTCCTCAAATTATTGGGTTGATGATTCTATTCGTCTTCATATTTTCCAGTGTACTTTGACCGGTACTGTGGCCAAGTGGTATATTGAGCTCCCTCAAGGGATTTTATTTGATTTTAATTCCTTGGCTATGGCTTTCCTTACTCACTTCTAGCTACATGTCTGGTATGAAACTGACACCCACCTTCTCACTTCATTGAAGCATTCAACTACTACACATATTTCGGATCACATCCACGAACGACGATGTCATCATTGCCTCATAAAATTTGAGATCCCTAACTGGTTGTTGACTAAATGGTTTATGAAATTATTCGTTCCCAGGATTGCTAAAGATCTTGCCATGGGTGGGTGTGTCATGGAAGAGGAGTTCATTTCCAGAGATCAATACCTCAATTTGGTTTATTCCCAGTATGGGACTCTATATGAGTTATTTCCTGACGCGTCGCGGCCTTCAACTGATCCTGGATCATCTCAGTCTCCTGTTATGCCTCCGGTGGATGGTGTTATTGGGACAGTGGCTCATACTAATAGTAGTGCACCTAAAAATTCTTCGAATTCTAAATCCATTATTGCCACAACGTCCCCCACTCCTTCTAGTAACTAGAAGAATCCTGGTAAAACCTCCGAGGTAAATGTTTTGCAATCTACTGCAGCATATAAATCCTCAAAAGGTAAGAAAAAGGGTAAAGTCAAGTCCAAATCCAAAAACCCTAAAAGGATTCAAAGAAGTCATCTGCTGACGATTCCTCAACATGCAAGCCTCGATATCCTTGTCTGATATGTGATGATGATGATCATTACACCAAGGATTGTCCTCGGCATGTCGAAGTTGCCCATCTTCTAAAGGGCACACCTGAGACTCCAGCTGTTTTAAAAGAACCTTTCCCTTCTCAGAAGACTCAAATGGTAGAACAAGCTCAATCTTCTAGAAGCTCTTAGGTTTTCATGGCTGGAACCAAACCTATCACAATTACTACGAGAACGAAAGACTACCGCAATCCATCCAAGGCTCATGTGGAATCAGAAGTTACAAATCACCCTTCCTCTTTCGCGCCCCCTACCTCTGGTCCTCTCTAGACTAAGAGACCGAGTAGTGACTCCATCATTCGACCACCCCCAAAAGGTGTTCTTCGAAAATCATCCTATAATATGAATGCGAGAGGTGCACAACACTACAATATTGTTGAGGATTTATCTGAAGCTCCTTTGACGATGTCAGCTTTGGAGGTCCTTCAATTGTGCCCATCACAACAGAAGGCACTACTCTCCGCTATTGGAGTGATTAATCCTGTAGATTCTAATCTTATTACCTTCGATCTCGAGAATTTCGTTCCTTGCCTCCCATCTCCAGTAGCTTTTCTGATTCAAGCTACCATCATGGGAAAGAATATTCATCGGGCTATTGTTGATGATTGCGCTTTGAGTTGCATCATGTCTGTCACATGCTGGAAAGACATCGACTCTTTCCCATTGAGTCACTCCCCAAATACCTTGTAGGCTTTCAACAGTAGAGGTTCTCGGCCATATGGTATTCTCAAAGCATTTCACATCCCGTTGGAGGGGAAAACAATAAACATGGAATTTGAAGTGGTAGATGCCAACTTGAACTATAATATCCTTCTTGGACGCAGTTGGAAAAATTCTATGGTTCCTGTGGTCTCCACTCTTTTTCATCCCCTTCGTTTCCCTCGTCAAGGGAATATTGTGACTGTCGATCAATTGGTTTTCTTCTCCTCTGGTTCTTCAATAGGAAACATTCCGAATGTTGGGAAGAATGCTACTCCCTATGAGAACATCGAGTTGGGTCTCTTCAAATACTCGTCCCTCATGGGAAATTTTCCAGTCCCTCCTCTGAATGTCGCCTCTGTCAATATGATTTTGTTTGGTCATGATCCATTGATTGTTCCCAATCTCGACTAGCTCGAGATTTTTGGTGATGTTATGCCTCTAAACCTAGCTGAGAAAATGTATCAAATAATTTTCACTTATTATAAGGCTGCATCCAAAACTAATGATCATTTGGTTTCCTCTCTGGACACTTATGTGCAATCTCTCGGTTTGGTTCTTGGGAATCTGATGATCCCTTGAATGAGATTTTCCCCACCGATGAAATTATCGTGGAGGTAATGCCTCTCAAAGAAACTACGTGGGATGATGGACATTTTTATCACCAAAATGGGACTAATTGGGTTGTTCAACAATCAATTTGATGTAACTATTTCAAACCACTTGGGGTTGGAAGTTAGCCCTTCCAACCAGGGAGGGCTCTCGCATGAAAAAGGTAAGATATTCAATAAAAAAGCTTGTAATGAAGATTAATAACTCTTATATGTTTTTAGATGATTTTTTCAGGTGGAAGAGTGTATGAAGGGTACAATTTGGCATGGATTCAGATAATGGAATTCAATTAGAAACAAATTCAATTCATGGAAGCTGAGGCAATTGAGCTTACAAAATAATTTTTTTCAACGAAAAACATAGTACATGAAAGAATTCGGAGCATAAAACTATGAATTCCAAGTACTCATGATAATATGAAGCTGATAAAAATATACAAAATAGAAAGACACAAACATATGAGCTCCAAAATAATCTCAGGTCCGAAAGACAACTACGACAACTGTGTATTAGCTTGATAGACAAAAATTACATAATAACCTTCTCATGAACTTCCAACCCTTTCAAACTCCAAAACTCCCTCATTTATAGAGTGAGGTCTCATACAAATGGTTTTCCAACTTGATAGCTTCAAATTCATACCTAAGAGACCTATTTCAAATAGGATTACATCACTTGGAGACTTCCTAGGGATATTTTCTGTTTAGCAAAGTTTGAATACAAAGAGGACTCTTCTTTCATTAAATAGCTCAAAAAATCTGTCTAATAACCCTTATCAAATGAAAACAACTAATTTACTGAGCGTAATGGACTGCTGATGTGTCATCATGCCATGTGGATGCTGAGTTGGACCTCTTCCAAGTCGAAGTTTAAAATTTTTACACAAATATGGCTAGTGAAAATTCTGAAAAATAGGCCTCAAAGATGAGTGCATAATTTCCAAACCCTGATGGATTGGAAAAAAATGAGAGAGGTTTTTGTGTATGGGCTCATGTTGAAGAAAAACCTCCATCACATTTCTAAAATTATTTTTCATTTGGTCAAAAATTAAACTTGAAGTTGACTGCTAAAAGAGGCATGTACGCTAAATTTCGTAGCGCTCATTTCGTAGCAAACTCCAAAATCCACCTTTTGCATAATGTTTGATCTTTCTGACTATTGGAGTGTCTTACTTGGGAATGATGAGGTAGACACATGCTCTAATCCACCTTTTTTCTTAAATTTTTTCATAAGTTTTGCCTCAAAAAATAAACAGCGAGTTCGTAGAGAAAACTCAACCTCAAGCCTGGAGCTCACTACGAACTTACCTAGTTTCACAAAATTTTGCTCCTTATTCCTTTTTTATCCTTAAAAACATTTCTAAAGCTTGTATATTTTTTGTTATGATAGAATAATGAAAATATGATCAAACAATGCGTGGCCTACTATGTTTCATGGTGTACCATCAAAATCTTACATAATCATTTTAAGACCCTTTTCTTCAATTCAACTTGTACTATTTATGTCGAACCAAAATGACATGTTGAGGTGTTGGCCAACTGATAAAATGGAGCTAAGACCTTGTAAACATGAGTTGAGATGGTGAGTTGTCCAATTGATGAATTGGCATGCTTTATTGACTTGATGAGTTGTCATCCACATGGAGTTTGACTGTTGAGTTGCTCCCTTAAACAAATGGCCCAATGATATTCCTAATCTCATTTGATGACTTAGCTACCTCCTTTAATGCGTTGAATTCCCCAAAAATACCAAAATTTCAGAATGCTGAAAAAACAGAGGATTAGGCAGTTTCGTAGCAAATTTTGACCAGTTTACACTGAAGTCTCTGCGGAATTGGGTAGAAGTGCCAAATTTACATGAAATGACCGATTTTACTTATGCATGAGATATTTTTGGGATTTTTATTTGAACACATATCACCTTAATTATGACCTTTAAGACCCCCACATATATACAATTTTGAAAATTTAAAAATTCAAAAGACCCTATTCAACCCTAAGTGACTCAATCTAATTAACTTAAGACCAACCAGATTGTTATCATGGATAACAGACATCATTGTTCCTCTTTTCTCCCAATCCCAGGTGACATATCCACTTGTTTGGAATCCCATGCTCCATTATCGATGACTGACACACTTTAGAATCCGACCTTGATTCATGAAGTGTTGTCCGAAGGGAATATGGGAAGTATTACTCCAACCATTCCATTTGACATCTCTGCAATTGTCAAGAATGTATTTTTCTAGGTTTCTTGCTCTCCCCATGAGCTCAAGATTTACACTGCTTTACTAAAAAAGAATGACCCACCCACTCCCTTCGACCCTGTTCTTATCGTTTGGTCATTTTCCCTAGGGTGAATTGTTTCCATGCTTCTTAACCGTTACTTGGCTAGGGGACATGGGAAATTCATTGCTGCTGTAAATTTTCTCACAAAATTGGCTGAGGTAATGCCTACATGCAGTATAACCAGTAGAACCATGGGTTTATTTCTATTAATCATGATAAAATTCCTTCATCTGAGTTCATTTTTGAACTATGTCTGAAAAAATATTATGATTAATCATAAGTGTGATACTTTGTACATTAGTATTTTATTCATTGGTGTGCTTTGATTCAATTATTGGTGTGACAGTTTGCTTTGCAGACATGTTTCCTCTTCTCACCTTGTGTTCCACTTGGTTTGCAGATGTCTTCGAATCATTACGTTGGTTTTTCTGATGGTGCTTGTCGTAGCACATGGAACCTGCCTTCCACAGCATGGGCACTCTTGCCCTGGATGGAAAGTTGATTAATTTACAAGGTATTTGTTTGGGTCGAACAACTAACAATATTGCCGAATATAGTGAGATGATCAAGCTATTATCGGATGCCATTTATCTCGGGATCATATATATTTGGCTGTTAAGTTAGACTCACAACTCAGTGTGTTACAATTAAATGGTCATTTTTATATGCGAAATCCTGAAATTTTGCGTATGTATTTGCGTGTTAGATTATTGGAAAGGCATTTTGATTTTATCACATATCAACAAATTCCAAGATGTTTAAACACATTAACAAATACATTACAAAATCATGTATTAGATAGACATTTGCGCAGTATGTAAAAACCAAGTCATCATCATGATACACAAGTAGCCGTAGAAAGATGCATACATTAGAAAATCATGTATTAGATAGGCATGTGCGCAGTATGTAAAAACCAAGTCATCATCATGATACACAAGTAGCCGTAGAAATATATATATATATATATATATATATATCGGGTCTGTCAAGTGTGTTACATCCAAATTCTCAAAAAATATGTGTTTTGTTATAAAAATGGATCTTTGAGCCTACATCAGTACAAAAATGTAAAAACAGGGTTGTTATCTGCCCACATGGTGCTCATGGTAACAGGTTATTGCTCGAATCACTCGGCAGAGTAATTGACATAGTCTGCCCGTAACCCCGACTGTATGCCTCTCTAGGCACAGAGGAATCTCATCAAAAGTAGCATACTCTAGAATGCCTCTCGTAAGGCCAACTAGGTTTTGCTCCAACTCGGCTAGTGTATATGATCCCTCCTCATAGGGAGTGTCCTCTACTGGGCAGGCTACCCTCTGCGCAATCGGTGACATGCCAAGAAGTCTCTGAGGATCCATATTTGTAAAGACATCATAAGTTTATGTTTCAGAATACATAACACAAAAAAATTCAAAAAGTAAAAAAATGTTAAAAAAAAAATTACCTGCATCGGTCCACTATGTGCCTGGTGGAATAGGAAGATCTGGATCTCCTCTAAAGTTTAATGCCGACATATGCGTAGTCCTAAACTACGATAAGTTGACACCGCAGCCAACTAAAAAAGGATGTTGAGAAATGAATCTCTTGGCCCCCACCCTTTCGGGGCATAATATTGCACCATCTCATCAGCCTCGGGTCCCTCGAGGCTGGATCATGGATCTCTAACCACTGGTATTGAAATAATGGTACTCTCTCTAGAAATAAGGTCACCATAATGGATCTGTACCCAAATTGTTTCAATCACCCTGTCTTGTACTTGGTAAAATGGCTCTTCATATTAGCTAGTAACCCCCCGCACCAGTTAAACATCGTTGGGGCTAAGCAGTCCACCGCGTACTGGAATTGAGATTTCGTTGCCTCATGCAACGCCTCGGCTCCTCCCACTCTAGTAATGTAATGTAGAATTGTGCACAGGGGAAGCACTATGATGGAAGAAATTTCTACCTTCCCTCTCTTTGTTTTTCGAGCCCCGAGACATTATCTGTTAGAGCGAGGTCCCCTGGAGCACAAATTCTAATGATATTTTTTGTATGTTTGTTTGTATGTTTGTTATGCGTAAAGGTGTTGTTTATTCTTACTATTTATGCTATGATGAGATCACACTATATGTTCACCTATTGATGAATGCACAGGGTCAATTGATGTGTTTATGCATGAGTATTGACATTTGTTAAGTATTACATTGGTTATATGTAGATCTGGTTTAGTCTCTGCGATAAGAAAGGCAAGTATTTCGATGTATTCTGTTAATGATTATGCAAATATCTGTAACTCTATTATAATTCACTGCGCACACCTGTGGAACATAAATTAGGGTTTGGCCGAGGACCACTTCATTAAATTTTCTCTCAGGGTGCAAAAAACTAGTTCCAGTACCCCCCCATACTACTTCGGGTGAGACTTTGGTCTGTGCAAGCACATCATTGCTAAAAGGGCTAGTAGTTCGAAGGTTTGTTGGTTTATCCATAAAATTTGAACCTCGGTCAGGACCCCTCAAGCCAAAAATATCTTTGGATGAGAATGTTGGTGCTCTCACCCCTTGCGCGATATCCAAAGAGTTGGATCCTCTCCCCCCTACTAAGTGAAATAGATGTCCATCACATCTAGTTCCAATTCTCGGTCCCTGATGATAAATATATGTCGGTTCATGTCCCATATACTAATCAAGAATTGGAGTAGCTCCAGTTCATATCTCAGCTCAGATGTTTGAAAGAATTTCAACAAACCACAATTGTGCAGTGCATTGACACAATGTTGATCCTGTAATGCATGGTAGTCTTCCACCTCGTGGCCTCGTTCTTTCCATTCAATCGACATATTTGAGGAAAACACCTTCAAAACATGTTTAAATGGAATTTTAATAGCTTTCATTGAAGTAATTTTAGAAATTATCCATGGATATGGGTGGATTTCTTGTTTCAAAATCCTCCCTGTGGCCAACGTGACTGTCCGAATTAATTCAACGCTGGTGGCGTGCTGCCCTAACAGGTTGAACATGACCAGTGCGACCCCGATAGCTCGAAATTGTGCTGGTCGCGAATGATTTTGAATTTTGCAAATCCTCCCCCCAATCTCCCTATTTTTAAATCAAAATGAAAAATTAATGGAATTAAAATGAAAAGGAGGCTTAGATCTCTTATGTGACATTGACGGATCGACGAATGGTGTCCTGGATGATTCGCACCATTAATTTGAAATTTGGAGGGAAAATGGACAAAATTCTCTTCTCAAAATGGAAAGGTGAAAATGATTTTTTTGGGGTCCATTTATAGATTTTTGAAAAAATTTCTCCAATATTTTATTATTTTTCCTCGATATCAATGATGTTTGTTGTTTTTGTGTAGTAACAGGACTTTCAAACTAGTGGTGATTATTTTTTATGAAAACAAGTTGTATTTTATCTCTTTTTCGATCTCGGTAAATATTTACGAAAAAGGAACCCCCCTAGAGTCAACTTTCAACTCTTTTTTTACTCTTGAAAAATGAAAATATTGTCAAGTACTTGTCATTTAAAACTTGTTAAATTAAATGAATTGACATGATCTCTGTATACATTTAACCCTTTCTCAGGCTGAGATTTACTATTTATGAAAAAGGAATACCTTGATCAAACATGGTCAAGAGGTTCTCTTGGATATTGTTTTCTACCTTTTCGGAATCGAGGGATGATTTATGAAAAGAGAAATGATGGAGTTTCCTTTTTGTTTCTTTTCAAACTCCTTAAACATGAAAATTCACCGAGTTACCCTTTCGTTGGACTCGTTAAAGATTAAACGAAGAAAGACTTGTCACCATGATGAGACCGAGTTCCTCCTTCCAGGGCTCGTTAAAATTACTAGGATGGATTCATTCGAAGAACGAACTTACACACTCAGCATATGCTATCCTCTTCATGCAGGATATAAAAAATTAAGAGGTACTCATTAGCAATAACGAGGGAAAATTGAAAGTGGACATCCTATGTCTATTTGTGCAGCTTGTCGCTCTTGAACATGACACTCATCTGCAGTTCTTGTCGAGTTGGGGACATCCTACATTCTTCACTTTGCCTCCATGCATCTGGGAAATCCATTTGCTTCTCATTTGATTATAAAATTTCGTCAACATTACCTCTGATCCTATTTGAGTCAAAGCTTGCCACACTCCAGAGTTGTGTCGCTAATATGTTCAAGAGAAGTCCTTTTTGTTAAACATATTTTTCTTAACCTCCTCTGTCACAATCTCGAATCACTCCTATCATCTTAAGATATCTGTTGTTTTGTGTTGATGATGTAGGAATCATCATGGCCCTCCTTCGACGAATGACTTCCTATCAACTTAAGCTCATTATCTGGGAAGGTGATTTAGAAACTTATGTTCAGTACCTTAGAGCTTGCATGCCTCGATGGCAAGTTCTTTGTGTTCGAAGACAACTTCACATCATTGGCCTTCGATCGAATGATTCTGCAAGTGTTCGAATTCAACACATTCATTCACACTTGTAGATTGTGCTATTGTACCTTAAGGTCCATTGTCATTATTGGTGGTATCTCTCGTGTCTGTTAACGGTTTTCATCATTGACCAATAATCAGGTGGTTTCTACCATATTCAACGCCAACACATTTATTCACACGGCTAGATTCATACATTGGGTTGATTGAGATTGCAGTGAAGACCCTAGGTCAAATCTGATTTTTGATCTAGGATGCGGGGAGTTATTAAGTATTCATGATTGTATACATGATCCTATCTATACGGATAGCTATGTCCATACCAGGGATCCATTTATATGATCTCTTTAGACAAATGGCTGTGACCATGCCATGGGTTCATGTGTTATTTTATGCCTAGTGCAGAGTTATGTGGTTAGGCATATTCATTCTAAGAGATGCCATATATTGTAAAATGTTTGATTTGGCAGGTTTTCCGAAGGTGGCCTGAGTTCTTTTCCTTGGTTCATAAAACATTTCAACCACCACTCCTTGTTCTGCCTTCATGCTTTAGGGGGCATATGTTACACAATAATTTGTCACCATGCTCATTTTCTCGCCCTTGATCCTAAAATGCCCCGTGAAAGATCCTGTGCAATGTTTCCACCATCGAGAAATATGTTAATACATCCCCTGAAGGTCCAAAGAAAACTGCCTTGTAAGATTACTAAAGAAACTGGGTCAAACTCCTAGTTTCCTGGGTTAGTGATTTTCCTAGTGCCATGCTTATGTTGATGTGATATTCACAGTGCTGGCTTAGTGCTGTCAATGCCCTTATTTCTTGGAAAATCGCGTTGATCCTTTTCTAGCAGTGTTTCCTCAAGTGGAGGGGAAGCTTCGACCTCTAGAATCTCTAGGGCGACGAGTTGGTTGTTAAATGGTGGTGATAGGGACAAGCTCTCTGATTTTAGAGCTTTGATCTTGTCCATGGGGGTTCATCCTTTAGGAAGTGGGCCTTCCTCCTCCTTTCTTGGGCTCCCAAACTCTTCTCCCTTCCTATAAATTCATATCCCTCATTCCCTAAATTTTAGGGCTTAGTTGGTCATTGTCAGACTCGTATGAACTCTCATTCCACTACATATTAGCATTGTGATAACGCCTAAGTGTTTAGGAGAAGGAATGCTTTAGAGCTTCAGCGAAGGACTCATATTTTAACCAAAGGAGGCCTCCAACATCAAGGCTTGGGTTGTAAGCTCTCCTTTTTGTATTTATCAATAATAACATCTGATGTTTTCTTTCTATATTTGTGTAATTGTTTATGCAAATATTATGGTACTCCTTGATCTACTATATAGCTAATTTTTATGATTATTATGTATTTTATTACGTTTGTTGTTGAATCTTGATCATCCGAAGGTATTCGCATGCCATCGGTAGCAGGGATTGAGCCTAAGAGGATCATGGATCAAGGTCATCATTAATGCATTCAAGCATAATGTTGGGAAAAAGGTACTTCTATCTCTTTTCTTGTCACATTGTAAATTTTAATTAAGAGAGCTTTGCATTAGAAATAATCACGTGTTGCTAGACCCACTCTAGGGCTAGAGAGGTCACCTCTGTCCGTAGAGGGGATTTATCTTTCCAACACACATCACCTACTTTTTAGGGAGCTAGCAGTAGCTACCCTTTAGGTTAAATAGGGCATAGCAATAGCTCATTAGTATTCGAATTTTGGAGAAAGCTAGTAGACTCTTAGCTATTGTAGTAGACTTTTGTGACTTTAATGACTATGTAATGAGATTACTTCTGCAATAAAATGAGTATTCAGTTTGTCCTTCAATGATTTAGTTCCAAAGAGATGAGCTTGTAGGTTAGGGCCCAATCCATTGGCCTTAGTCTCTCTCTTATGTATTTATGCTTATTTTTATGCCATTGTAGCTAGTTTACTTCATGAGTTTTAGCTAGTTTGATTATATTTCATTTTACTGTTTTTAGTTTGCTTCCATTTCATATTGTTGTAGTTAGGCTTTTGTAGATCATGGTACAATAGCATATAAACTCCAAAATTTTTGTGTCAAAGCCTCCCTCTCTCACCTTTTTCATTAGAACCTAAGGAGGGTAGATCTTCACCACAGGTCCAAAATTGCTCTTCCGTTTATGATTTCTTGGAAATGAATACTGAGTTAGGTTTCTGTTGGAATGCATACTATAGGTTTATTTATAAAATTCAACTCATCTTTTCCATCTTCTTCATCATTTTTTAATGTTAATTGCATGCATAGGTAGTTTTCTTGCAGGTTTGAGTAGAGCAGCAGAGGATGACTCCGCCAACATCCCTAGCTTCATTTCTGACCCTTCACCAACCTACTTTCAACAAAATTTCCTTCAACCCTATTTTTGAGATTTTCACCACAACACCATGAGCAACCCTAGAAGTGAAAGAAAAGCTTTACAAGATGCTCTGAGCTTGGCAAAGGGGTTGGCCACCTTCCATCCACCTAGGTCCACTTTCATTCCACCTTTCCTACCCCTTTTCCCATCATTTTTGGCCTCAAACTGCCCTTGGCATGTTGCCTGTAGAATTACAGGACATCTTGTAACACTACAAGAAACCTAAAGCAGATCCTGTAGCAACACCAATTAGCCACTCCTTCAGCCCAGAAACCATCTTCCACCTCACCTAGACCTACCACAACCTCCAAGACACCTCCAAATATGAATCCATGAGTCCAAGACCTTCTTAAGCCACTTTAGCACCTCCTTCTTTTGCTGCAAAACAAAGTATTTACAAGCATAGTTATCTCATGATTATATTCATTGTTAAAGCATAGCAGTTAAGAATGAAGTAGTTAGAGTTTATTTAGCCATTTGGCACAAAAATCTATGATTAGATCAATTTTCCTTTCTGCAAGTTCAATTCAGCAATTCACTTCATCAATGTTGCCTAGTTTACTTCCATTTCTTGCATTAGCCTAAATTAAAAATTTCCTTTCTTGAAAACTAGCTAGATGTGTCTTTTCCACTTTAGAATAGTTCCTTGATTTCTGATAGAGTAATGGTATTGAGTCATTTTCAGTTCCAGGTCTAATTCAAAAGTGTGACAGACTTCATTCATAAACCCTAGCAATAACACCCTTTCGTAGGACTCAGAAGAGGATGGCATGAGTAGAATGCATCTACAATGTATATAGTACTATCACCTCCAAGTTTGTATGAACACTGATTTGATAAATAAAGTAGAGTAGCATCTAGGAGTTTCAACACTCTTGGTGCAATACCAGGGCTCACCACTTTTTGGCATTGTTGCCGGGGAGGTATCTAAGTAGATACTTTGATTATGTTTTAGCATTATTTTCTACTTTTATTTAGATTCAGTTCCAAAATATTGAAAAATACAAAGATAGCTTGAATTTCATGCCTCATAGGATTAGGGATAACCAAGGCAAAGTTTTACCTAAAACCCCCACATCCCCACATTGTCACCCTTCAATATTATTCAATGACTATGAGGTTGAACACACCATAGGTGAGTCTCTTGAAAACTTTGAAGAAACTATTGGAGAAGAAGAAGAACTTGCTTCACCTAAGGAACTTGCTTCACCAACTCAATCCATGGCTAAGACCGAGGCCAAGGAGTCTTTCCCATTAGAGAAATAGATGGGGAAACTAGGATGAAGAACATCAGTCCCTTAGCCCTTCCACATTTCCATGGACTTACCTTTGAGGATACTGACACCATCATGTTTGAATTTTCTATTGTCTACAGGACCTATGACAATGCCTCAGGTGACCAGAAGCTTAAGCTATTCCCATCAACCCTCAAGGATGCAGCCTTGCGTTTCTTCATGGGTCTCCTTGGGAACAACATCACTACCTGGGCATATATGAAAGAGCGCTTTAACAACAAGTACAAGGAATACTGTAGGTCCAAGGAAACTAAGGAGGAAATATTTAGGATGACTCTAGGACCCGATGAATCCCTAGAAGATTATGAAGAAAGATTTCATCTAAATTATAAAAGAGCCAACTGCACCCTTGATCCTGGATCACTTAAATTGGTACTTCTCCGAGGGATCAGGGAGGAGTTCATAGAAACCCTTAATATGATATCAAGAGGATATATCTTTCATCTTCCTTATGAGGATATCAAAACTATCTCTAGGAACCATTCTAGGGAAGCTAGGAAGATAGATAGAGCTAGCCAAAGTATGAAAAACACCT
The DNA here is from genome assembly GCA_034641835.2 of Pinus albicaulis. NCBI lineage: Eukaryota > Viridiplantae > Streptophyta > Pinopsida > Pinales > Pinaceae > Pinus > Pinus albicaulis. The sequence continues at coordinate 1,047,058,681 of CM076570.1, read as the reverse complement.
CTTCCTCTTCCACCTCCATCAAGCATGAGATTGGAAATATGTTGGAGGACTTCAAGAGTGAGATGTTGCACACCTTTGCTTTGAAAATGGTTACAATGTAGATCAAAAGGAAGCAAGAGGAAGTAGAAAGAGCCTTTACTATCTTCTACCCTAAATGTACAAGAAACACCCTCGAAATGAATGTCCATTAAATTTCATAGAGGTTTTCTTAGTCTGTGAAGAGAATCATGCCACATATAAGTGTCCCTCCTTACTTGGGCTCTAACCTATATATCGAGGTGGGGAAGTAGGACCAAAGAAACTCTGTTTCATAAATCAGAGAATACCTCAAGGGCCTCGACCATATTAGTAAGGTATGAAAGGTGCACCTTATTACTATTATCATAACAATCAGAATGCACCTATGTAGTCTTGTTACACCTCCACTCCTCCATCATGGCCTACACCTCCTATATGGCCTTACAACCCTCCATATCACCCTCAGCCTATGAACCAACCATTCCAGTAGTATGTTCCTCAACCACCTTAATGGAGAAACCCATCGCAAGCATGGAGGCCTCAACATAATCAACCACCTGCTCTAATACCTCCACCCCAACCTCAACCTCAACTCACTCATTCTGCTCCACCCAAGCTACCTCAGATGCCTGTACAACCCAATCCGAAGCTGAACAACAAGCAAGCACAAAATTTTTATAGTGGATAGACATTTTATCCAGCTTATGTTGTGGAGATACACAATATCAATCTCAGGTTAGGAAGAATAATATTGTACAATCATCCTACATCTCCACCTGCAGAGGTTGAGGAGGAAAAGGAATAAAGTAACACTCAGATCCAACAACTTCATTTTCCTCAGCGCTTGATCCACCCTATTTAGGACACCCCAGAGGAGACTGAACTCCTGGGAGAACTGAAAAAATTGTGTGTAAAAATACCCCTTCTCCAGGCCATTAATGATGTCCCCATTTACAATAGGCTCATCGAGGAAAATTTCTTTAAGAAACCTGGGAGAAAGAAGAAAGATACCCCCACCATCAATGTAGTAGGACAACTATTGGACTTCATGTTGGGAAGGGTGATATTCACGAAGTACTTGGACCCTAGTAGTCCAGTTGTAGATGTACACATAGATGGTGTCATAGTCCCCAATACTCTAATTGATCTCAAGGCTACCATCAATGTAATAACCAAGGAAACTATGCTTAAACTCAACCTCCAAGGCACTTTGACGAAAAGCACAAGAATTTTGCAACTTGTAGATCGATCCACAGTAGCTCCAAAAGGAATTTTTGAGGATGTTATGGTTTCTATCGAATCTTGGGAGTACCTTATAGATTTCTTGTTTCTCCAACCAAAAGCCAAGTTTAGTGGATATCCTATCATTTTAGGGAGACCTTGGTTAGCCACTACCGATGCTTATATCAGTTGTCGGGCTGGAAACACAACTATAAAGAATGGGCCCTTGTCTAAACAGTTGGTATTATATCCTCCTACCCAAATTTCCATTGATAATGACCTACCTTTATGTTGGAGGATGAAGAAGAAGAAGATGAAGCATAGAGAACTACACCCTACCCCATTTGTACCATAGATACTGTTCTTAGAGTGGGGTAGCCTGATGAGGATGAACTCATTGACCAAATCATTCAAAACCAACCCCCCAACGACAATCCACTTGATGACCTAGTCAAAGAGACTGAAAGCCACCATTGGATGGGACTTCAATTAGTTGATTCAACTTCTAAAACCACCAAGACTGTGGAATTTGGCCCATCAAAATCTCTGAAAATTAACTCATCCCTCTTAGTTAAAGAAGAAAAGTAGCTATGTTATCTCTTGAAAGAAAATCTTGATGCATTTTCTTGGGAATACAAAGACATGAAATGGGTGCATCCCTCGGTGTGCACACATCATATATACATTAAATAAGGGTGCAAGGCTGTGCGCCAACCAAAAAGGAGGATGAACCCAACTCTAAAGGACATAGTGAAGGAAGAACTGCATAAACTATTGGATGTGGGTTTAATCTATCTCATATTAGACAGTGAGTGGGTATCTCCTCTTGTCCTAGTCCTAAAGAAGAATGGAAAATGGTGAATTTTTTTTTATTACCGGGAACTAAACAAATCCACCAAGAAGGATCATTTCCTCCTGCCCTTTATAGATCAAGTTCTGGATGGCCTTGCAAGAAAGAAATTATTTTCTTTCCTAGATGGGTCTAGTGGGTATAAACAGATCCAAATTATCCCTGAAGGACAATACTACTTTCACATGTCTGTGGGGCACCTTCGCTTACACAGTCCTTCCATTTTGTTTGTGCAATGCCATAGGTACTTTTCTGAGCTAGTCCATGACTTGGTTGAAATATATATGGATGATTTCACACCTTATGGGGATGACTTACAAGAAGCTCTCTCCAATTTTAGAAAATTTCTAGAAAATTCATTGAGATGCATCTCTCCTTGAGTTCGAAAAAGTGTGAATTCTTAAAAAGAGTAGGAGTAGTATTGGGCCACTCAATATTACAAGTAGGAATACAGGTAGACCTGAACAAAATCACCATCATAAAAAGGGTGCCTGCTCCTCAAAAGCAGAGAGATGTTAAAATTTTCCTAGGTTTAGTTGGCTACTATAGAAGGTTCACCAAATACTTCAGCAAATTGGCTTCACCCTTATTTGGTTTGCTGGCCAAATATTCCGAGTTTATCCAGTCCATTCTCTGTCAAGAAGATTTTGAGCTCGTTAAGGAAAATTTAACTACTGCCCCCATTCTCTGAGGTCCAAATTGGGCTTTTCCTTTCCACATCCACAAAGATGCATTAGACAAAGCTGTGGGGGAATATTTGGGGCAGTTATAAGAAAAATTACCTTATGCCATCTATTTCATTAGCAAGAATTTTTCCAAGGCTGAACTAAAATATATTGTCATATAAAAGGAGTTGTTAGCATTGTCCATTCCTTAAACAAATTTAGACATTATATTACTAGTTATCATACCTTTTTACACACTTACCATGAAACCATCAAATAATTAATGAATAAACGAGATGTTAATGCTATAATAATTAGATGGTTGTTGTTATTACAAAAGTTTGACTTGAAAATTGTGGATAAACCAGGAAAGGAGAATGTTGTTGCAGATTTCTTATCTAGACTAACTCTACTTGCACATGAGGAAGGAATGGTGGATGACCAACTCCTGTATGAACACCTATTTTCTATCTCAGCGCTCTCTTTGTGATTTTCTGACATAGCTAACTACTTCATTGCTAAAAATTTCCCTCCAAACCTTTCATCCAGGGAGAAGAGCAAGATTATCAGGAAAAACACCCCTTTCACCTGGATTGGTGGAAATCTCATCAAGTTGGGTCCTGACCAAATTCTCAAGAGATGTGTGAGGGAGGAAGATGTTTTTTACATCCTCTCAGCATGTCATGATGGCCCTTGTGGAGGCCACTTTGCTGCAAAAAGGACAACCTTCAAAGCTTTTCCAATAGGTTACTATTGGCCTACCCTCCACCAAGATGTCAAGATATACACTAGAAGATGTGACCAGTGCCAAAGGATGGGGAGACCTACACAGAGGGATGAAATTCCTTTGCACCCTTAGGTGGCTCTAGAGCCATTTGAAAAATGGGGCATGGACTTCATTGGAACCATTGATCCACCATCTAGAAAGAAGAGGTATATCATAGTCTGCACTGACTACTTGACCAAGTGGGCTGAAACAAGGGATGTAAAGGTAGCAAAAGAGGAGAAGGTGGTTGAGTTCCTGAGAGAGAATGTGTTCTACAAGTTTGGATACCCCAGAGACGTAGTGACTGATCAAGGGGCTCAATTTACATCTCATCTCATTGAAAACCTCCGAAGACGACATAAGATCAAGCATAAGACTTCCATTGCATATCATCCTCAAGAAAATGGCCAAGTGGAAGTGACGAACACAACTTTAGAGAATATCCTCACCAAGGTTGTGAGCACCAACATAAAATATTGGGCAGACATTTTGGTGGAAGCCACTTGGGCTTACAATACCACTTGGAACACAACCACAAGGTTCACTCCTTATGATTAATTCTATGGGAAGAAAGCTATGCTTTCAATTGAGTTTGAATGCAACACCTTGAGAATGGAATTTGAGTTAGACCTAGATATTACAAAGGCCCAACAAGAAATGTTGTTGCAGTTAAATGGTTTGGATGAGTTTATGATGCAGGTACTCCTTCACACAAAAGTGATTCGGCTACAAAGGAAGGTTTGGAATGACAAGCACATTAAGGAAAATAAATTTCAAGAAGGAGATTTCGCACTGCTCTATGAATCAAGGTTCAAGGAATTCAAAGGAAAATTAATGACAAGGTGGTTGGGACCTTACCAAGTGGAAAATTGCTATGATAATGACGTTGTTCCGATCAAAACCACAGATGAGGAGGGGATCCCCCTACTTGTCAATGGTTATAGGCTCAAAGTGTACAAGAAGCCCATGTCTCGGGTTGAATTTATAAATTCCATAAACATGGAGGTGTGTGTCGTTGGAAGCTCCATATTTTCCAGCATCTCCCCCTCCTAGAAAAAATAGAAAAAATTAATAAAGAGGCATGGGTGAAAACCTCTCTGAGGCACCCAAGGCCAACTCCAGGGTTGAAAACCTCTATGAGGCAATCCTGGAGCATTAAAAGAAGAAAAAAAAGGAAAAAATATCCTTGGGTGAAAACCTCTTTGAGATACCTAAGGCAAGATTTTGGGTTGAAAACCTTTGTGAGGCAACCCACCTGTCTTCAGAAGAAAAAAAAAGAGGAAAAGAAAAATAAAAACAACACCTATGCACTCACTTATTTATGTTTTGCAGTTTGTTGACCAAAGGATGTTTTAGACATAGAGGAGAAGTTTTCTTCCTCTCTTCTCTCTCTACTCTGCCTAGCCACTCTATGGGAAACTCCAACATGCATCCATCCACCCATTTCTCCCTTCAAGCGAGAAGAAAACCCATATTTTTTCTCATGTCTGTAATTGCTACAAGATGTCCTAGTTGCTGCAGGATTTCCTGTAGTGCTACAGGAAACCATGAACTGCTACAGGAAATTCATCTACGAGAAAGGAAGCTCTCTCAAGGGCATCTGATCTTCAAGGAAAGCATGAAAATTATGCCTACCATCCTAACCCTCACTCCTCTCCATGAGTGAATATTCACTCTCTAAACCCTATTTTTTGCCACTAGAAGCTAGGTCACCTTTATCTTGACACGGGACATCTACCCTCATCTCTCCATGACTCCACTCACTCCATAGATCCATCCCTAACCTTCATACACCATTTCCCCTCATTTCTCAACAATCTGGAGCTCCAAAGAAGCAGAGAGGAGGCTGCTATAGGAAGTTGATCACTTCATGTAGCAATCATGTACATGGCATAATAAGATCAAAAATTGAGAAGAAGTTGATGGAGATGGCTCCAAAGGACCACCAGAAGAATCCAAGAGGATGACCACACCAACTAAAGCACATGAGGACCTCCATGCAGTACCTGCAAGAATAAAAAGTAAATAAAAAGGTTAAGCAACTCACTTATAAATAAGCTACTCACTCAGAAAATGCAAAAAAAATACAACCAAGGTAAAAATAATCAATACTATCACCAAACTCCAGCTCCCCACATAAAATGATGTCTGCAACTCCTTAGCAATAGGTAGGCTCAAGTATGCCCTTCACCCTCTTGTTATGCACTCATGTAGATAAAAATTAATAAATGTCGAGAATTATGTATTAAAAAGGCAAAACGGTGGCCAGCTAACTTGGCCACCCTCGTGAAGTTAAAGTGAATGATAATTTGAGTGTGCATGCCACCTGGGAAATGAAATCAATTAAGGGTGAGTTCACATGTACATGGAGGTGATTCCGAGGAAAAGGAAATGATTAAGTGGAGTGGGACCAACAGTCCAAAAGAGGAAATCTCGTGCCACGGTCCAAGTCGTCACTTCGCTTCAAATATGTTCGAGTTGCCATAAAGGGAAGTTTTGGCTCATTCTTATCATTTCATTTAGCATTTCGATAGCAGTTAGAGGAGCCATCGAAGAACTCTGCACCAAGGCCTAGTCTACATGCAAACCTCGTGCTACAGGAAACTTCATAGAAGGTTCGGTAGTGATCAAAAGTGCATAGAAGAGCCACTCATAGGTAGTATTAACTCCTAAGACCACCATATCCCAAGAAAAAAAACAACAGAGTTCAGAGGTAAGTGGTTTTCACTCCCCAAAGTTGTAAAACTTTCCATAAAAATTTATACACAGTCAACAATCATTAGTGGAATTTTGAGGTCTAAAATGGGCCTCCTAAGAAAAAGGTACAACCAAAATAAACTTTATGAGAACCAATAGGATTCAAGATGATGATGTCAATCATGGGGAAATTTACCATTTTTGGAGTGAAAAAGTAAAAAGATTAAAAAATGATAAAATAATAAAACTACTTTTTCAACTTGTATTTTCAACTTATCTCCCTAAGGGTTTACTCAAATTTCGAGTGGGAGTACTCGTTAGATGCAAAATTTAATTCCTCATCCAAGGAGTACCCATGTTGCATACGTTTGATGGACCCTGGTACACGAAAATGAGAAATACATGAAAAAACGTGATTGCAATCACGTTTTTCATGTATTTCTCATTTTTCGTGTAGAAAATTCCATCAAAATTATGCAACATGGGTACTCTGTGGATGGGAAATTAAATTCTGCATCCAACGAGTATTCATGCTCGAAATTTGAGTAAACACTTAGGGAGATTAGTTTAAAATATTAGTTGAAAAAGTAGTTTTTCTTTTTTTCCCTCTAAAATTTGATGATGTAATCAAATCTTATTTTATTATTTCCACTATTATTTTATAATTTCCTTAGGAGGCCCATTTTAGACCTCAAAATTCCCCTAATGAATTCAGAATTTAAGAGGTTAAATCAAGGTTGTCTGAGTCTATTTAAAGCTATAATCTCCAAGGTCACACATCACCTATAATTCTCAGACAAAACCATTTCAGCCACCTTCTTAACATAGCCACAAAATGGAGGAGGATTTAACAGAAGGGAACCTACAAATATAAAAGGATAAGGTTACACCCTCAGGTGGTGGAAATTTTTAGGAATCATTAGTGGCTAGGATTCTTCGAGCTCCTCAAGGGCTTTGATGAGGATGTATCTCGAGAATTCGCAGTACCCTACATTCACAAACAGATGAGAGGGCCACCACTGTGGTCAGAGGCCTAGCCATCAACATTATACATGAATTAATTAGCAGAGTAACCACTTTTCCTTTAGGAGTCAAGTGGAATAGAGAAGATAGGGTGTCCAACACTAAAGCTAAAAAGAGCTTCTTTCTGCCAGGTGAAGAATTCATTGAAGAAAAAAATGGAGTGAGGAGAGAAAGGCTTCCATACCCTTGGGATGAAGTAGCATTCAACATTATGAAATTCATTTCCTATGAGGGAAGACTTAGTGTGGTTTATGGATACCACTTCAGATTGATGAATGAACTTCAGTTCCAAGGAGAGCTCCCTCTAGAACAAAGACAAAGAATTCCCCATTTCCTCCTCCATTCAATTAGGGACATGAGCCAAAAGGCGAGGGAGAGGAAGTAAAAACACTTAGCTCACCATGGCCTCATCAAGATGATAGTGAATGATGCTCTGAATAGATTGAACCTCCTTGTGCCCTGGTCCACATTCATAGATATGGATAGGGAAACATTCATAGCCATCCAAATTGGAAAAACCTCTACCTCTAGTCTTGGAGAGAGGGGAAGATAAGGAGAATAACGGGAGGCCTAAGAGACAAAAGGAGAAGATGGTGAAGAAAAAGAGATGGAGACTGAAGCATAAAACATAGAGACCCTAGAAAAACAGGAAGGGAAAGAAGATGAAAAAGAGAAGGAAGAAACATACGATAAGGAAGAAGAGAAGACAGAAAAGGAGGAGATATTCGACCCTATGGTAGGCACTGATATCTCTCCTCAACAAACCAACATATCACCTAAGATATCAGAGAAAGAAGTGGCTGCTACCTTAGCCACTTTAAGCACACTAGTGAAGGTTAAAAGAAAAATGAAAAAACCCATGTACTTGAGGACTGTAAAGAGTGGTAGGATTAAGCAAGGGAAGCCACAAACTCCAACCAAAAGCCCCATAACAATTGAGGAGTCACCCAAAAAGGAAGATGAGATAAGATTAGAAGAGGGGAAAGTTCTAAAGGTCACCTCACCTAAGAGGACACCCATGACGTATAGGAGGAGACACTCTTCAAATCTGACATCTGCTACACATATACCAACCCCCACAGACCCTCAAAATATAGAAAATAAGAAGAAACAATCAAAGGAGGGTTCACTACAGGAAAAACAGATTTTTCTACAGGAAACTCTACCTATGCTACAGGAAACTCCAGTAGTGCCAGAAACAAAGCAGAAATCCTTGGGGGAGGGAGAGAAGGCACCCTTGGATTGGAAAGAGGCTCAAGAAGTTAAAAAATAAGCACAAGTTGAAGGGCGGGATGCCAAAGGGGAGGATGAGAAGGAGAAAAAGGAGGAGCCTACCTCCAAAAAATCTAGCCCTAAAGACATATCAACAATTTCACACCCTATCCCTTAGCCAAATCTCAGTTCCTACTATACATTTATTGAAGGAGGAATAATGATTCCTCAAAAGCTTGCAGTCCCCTTATTTTATCAACTAGAACAAGAAAGAGCGTGCACTCATCACTGGATGAAAATTCCCACAACAAAGGGTGTGCATGAAATAGGAATCATGGAGGAGAAAGTCACTGAATTGGGAATGGATTTGTCTAATGTTAGACTCAGTGAATCCATGTTGAAGGAGAAGATTCAGGAAGCATAGAAATAAAATGCAAGGTTAAAAGGCCAACTCTAGAAAAGGACAAACAAATTGACACCATGGTAGATTTGTGCATGGAGGCCATCAAACACAGATATCCTTCAAACTCCTATGCCATCTACCTAAAAGAAAAATGGCTGTAATTTCAGATTAAGACACTATCCTCTCATGGGTCCCTGCCTTTTCAAAACTGCAGGAAATTCATTGACTTTTGCAATCAGTTTAGTATGGGAGACAAAGCCAAGATGGCATAATTTCACATGCACAATCTTGTTTTGATAGACTTAAACATTTGGGACCCTAACCCTAGATTGGGGGATATGCAGTTGATGGTATTGGCCTCTTGGATGGTCAATGAGGAAGCAAGGGAAGAGGAAGAAAAGAGGGTGATGAGAAGCGAAAAAAGAGAGCCTCTACACATAAGGGCAAAACTATTCAGCCTTAGGGGAGTCATTAAAAATCACATCATGATAGAAAATGATGCAGGCCTTGCAGAAAAGTACCTTAGCACATAAGCACAATCCATTGCACATTTTGATTAGATTCTGAGGTTATTGGGAGATGAATGTGTAATGGAAATAAGAGAAGATGGAATTGCCTCCCTCTCAGTCTCAGAAACATGGAATATCATGCCCCAGAGAGGTTGAGAAGTGCCCTAGAAAGGGCACCATTGTACAAGAGGGTTATGCAGACCTGGAATATCTAATGGTTTGGCTTGAAACTCAGTCCACCCTTGATGCTTGGATTGGGTGAAGGGAAAGACCAATATGAGGGAAGCAGAGAATGGGAGGAGGTAGAAAAGAGGTTCTACCCTCCCGAAGGAACTCCTTCAATTCTTCCTTGGGAATTCAGAGGGGCCACTAAAGCACTAAAAGAAATGAAGAAGGAGGACTAAGTTTCTCAGAGGATGAGCAACCATTTGGTAAGGTGGTGATGATGAGCACCACCATTAGGTATATTTGGAGGGGTTAATTATCACCATTTTAGCCTTATTAGTCTATCTTTCTTGCATTTAATTACATGATGGACATATTTTTCTTAGTGTAGATGGTGATTAAGGCTTTTCATACTTCGAATGCCTAATATGGTTTAAATGCAGGATAATCACAGAGATATGCCATTTTTTTTAAATATTGTGCAATCAAAGCTCATAGTAGACAGTAAGGAGAGACTATAGGAGGTTGAACACCTTCCTTAACTCCTACAAGCAACCAAAATATCCTCGAGATTCCCTCCAACAACTCGAAATCAAAGGCAGCCAAGCAAGTGGAAGACTAAGTGAACCAAAGCTCCACTTCTCTTGCAGTTGAAGGGGAAACATCACCTACTTTTTAGGGATCTGTTGGTAGCCAACCTTTAGGTTAAATAGGGCAGAGCAAGAGCTCATTAGGATTCGAATTTTGGAGAAAGCTAGTAGACTCTTAGCTCTTGTAATAGACTTTTGTGACTTTCATGACTATGTAATGATATTACTTCTACAATAAAATGAGTATTCAATTTGTCCTTCATTTATTTAGTCCCAGAGATCTTATCTTGTGGGTTAGGGCCCATTGCATTGGCATTAATCTCTCTCTTGTGTATTTATGATTATTTTTATGCCATTGTAGTTAGTTTACTTCATGAGTTTTAGCTAGTTTGCTTACATTTCATTCTATTGTTTTCAGTTTGTTTCCATTTCATATTTCTATAGTTAGGCTTTTGCAGATCATGGTACACTAACATATAAACTCCAAAAGCTGTGTGTCAAAGCCTCCCTCTCTTACCTTTGTCATTGGAGCCTAAGGAGGGTAGATCTTCACCACATGCCCAAAATTGATTTTCAGTTTATGATTTCTTGGAAAGGATAGGTAGGTTAATGTAGTTCTCATGAGCATGTTGAGAATATTGAATTAGGTTTCTGTTGGAATGCATAAGTAGGTTTGTTTATCAAATTCAACTCATATTTTCCATCTTCTTCATCATAGGTTTGTCAATTTTAATTGCATGCACAGGTAGTTTTATTACAGGTTTGAGTAGAGAAGTAGAGGAGGACTCCACCAACATCCATAGTTTCATTTCTCACCCTTCACCAACCCACTTTCAACAAAATTGCCTTCAGCCCTGTTTTGAGATTTTCACCACAACATCGTGAGAAACCCTAGAAGTGCAAGACAGGATTTGCAAGAGTTTCTGAGCTTGTCCAAGGGGTGGGCCACCTTCCATCCACCTAGGTCCACCTTCATTCCAATTTTCCTACCCATTTTACCATCATTTTTTGGCCTCAAACTGCCCTCGGCCTGTTTCCTGTCGCATTATAGGACATCCTGTAGAACTACAAGAAACCTGTAGTAGATCCTGTATCAACGCCTGTTAGCCATTCCTTCAGCCCAAAAACCATCTTCCACCTCACCCAGGCCTGCCACAACCTCCAAGACACCTCCATCTCTGAATCCATGAGTCCAAGACCTTCTTAAGCCACCTTAGTGCCTCCTTCTTTTGTTGCAAAACATAGTATTTACAAGCATACTTAGCTCATGACTAGAACCATTGTTAAAGAATAAAAATTAATCCTGCAGTAATTAGATTTTATTTAGCCATTTGGCCCAAACATGTGTGATTATATCAATTTTCCTTTCTGCAAGTTCAATTTAGCAATTTACTTCATGAATGTTGGCTAGTTTATTTCCATTTCTTGCATTAGCCTAAATTGTAGATTTCGTTTCTTGCAAAATAGCTAGATGTATCTTTTTTTCTTTAGAATACTTCCTTTATTTATGATAGAGTAATGGTCTTGAGTAATTTTCAGTTCTATATCTAATTCAAAAGTTTGAGAGACTTCATTCAAAAACCTTAGCAATAACACCCTTTCGTAGGACTTAGAATAGGATGACATGAGTAGAATGCACTTGCTGTGTATATAGCACTGTCACCTCCAAGTTTGTACAAACCCTGGGTTGATAAAGTAAAGTAGAGTAGCCTCTGGGATTTGTAGCACTCTTGGTGCAATACCAGAGCTCACCAAAGCTCTCAAGGTGATAACAAGATAGCAATAGGGTATCAAGATCTCAACACAATAGCAACATGGATATCCAAAATTCTCTCTATAGCCCGAACCTCTTAATCAATCCATTATAATTAGGTGAATGATAGGTCCAGGAAGGATGAATGTGGACACTCAAGATGACAAGAAATTAAGGAAACTTCCAGTGGATTAGTCCTAGCCAACTTGAGTCAATGAGTAATTGAGGTGATCTCAAGGGACCTGTTATCACTCTAGTAATTCTAAAGTTTTGAGATTTTTGGTTTTTAGTCAAAGAACACTAGAGGTAACCACATACCAAATTCAAACTCTAGGATCTACCCTTCCTAGGGTTCATAGAGGTCTCTCTCTTTTAGATTTAACTTTGTTTGTTTTGTAAATATTAGACTAGTTATGAATGTGCAACTTTGGTTTGGTTTTTATTGATTTGGTGGGAAAAATCACTTGAAGGGATGGATAGTGGAAGATCTATTTCTCCATTGGGCTAAGGAGTAAAAATCAAACAAACAGAACTGGGATCAAGGCCAAAAGGTCAAATGTTTTCAGGGAAGGATAGATAACCCTTGAAGATTTTGGAAAGTTGTTTTTGTGAGGTGGTATGATCGGGATAAAGGGAAATTAAGAATCCTTTGATCCGGAAAAAGGAAGTTGTAGGAAGAGGTCAAACGAGAGGGAGAAATTAAGGTTTCCATACAATGGAAATCAGAGGAAAACATAGAAATGATAACTAGTTAAAAACGGGGTGCTCTTAACAAATCCTGTAGTAATACTCCTAGTTATTCATTCAAATTTAGAACAAACATAGATGGATGCATGTAACAAAGAAAGATAACAATGACAAGTAAAGAAATACTTCACTCCAAATAGCTCATCAAAAGAATCATGAAGTACGATGCCAATTGGTTTGATCCAGCCTGCTACTCGAAATTTGACATACAAAAGCTTTCAAGTCCAACAAAAATTACTATAACAATCTCCAGAAATTTATTCCACCCAAAATACTTCTAAAGATGAAGTATTTATAGATAGTTCTTTACAAAATATCCTAGAATGCTTCTAGGAATTATCTAAGGGAAATAAAATATCTTTACAACAATAATAGAGACAGTTGCTTAACAAATCAACAAGCTGTCCTATCTATTCAAAGGAAATAGAAACTGTTTTGAGGATAAGATGCAGTTGACTGCCTTGATGTCCATCCTTGCTGGCTTTAGATATTTTAAATTTGTTTTGGAATCTGATCTGCCTTGTCTGATACTCTTTCTCTGATTATATCTATTCACTGATACTCTCTAAAGTCTGATGCTCTTTAACCATAGTCAAAACTATTTACTACTGTAAAAATCTGTTTTGACTGTAAATCTGCAAACAATTTTTCCTCCTTTCATTTGTCTGTCTTTTTATCTTTCATAATAAATTTGTGAGTGTCTGCCAATCCTCAATTTTAGGAATTTATATCTTTTCTAATTTCCTGAAGTTTTCATTAGCTTCAGTGTATCTAGCAAAAGTTGGCTTGATGACAAACAAGTGTTTTATCTCATGCTGTAAATAGAATAAGTCTTCAAAATTTTTGAGTAAGACCTTTCGTGTTGGAATGCCTTGTCCTTATGGTTTATTTACCTGTTCTTTTGAAAATTCTCTAATATTCTTATCATAGTCATTTTGAGGCATCAGTTTATCATTAATAACCATAATGTCAGGTAGTCCTTTTTGCCTCAAATTTGTAAACTTGACCATAAACCTGGTTATGGCAGTATTCATATTCTCACACTTTTCTTCCATTTTCTTCATTAGATTATTCTTTGTAGTAACTTTCCTAATTTCTAGGATAGTTTTAGTTCTGTCAGTAATCTTGAGTTCTTCTAACTCCTGTTTGTTTATGTTGTTAAGGAATGTGATCAACTTTAAAGCTTGCTCTGGTTTATCAGCCAGTTCACTTTGAGTCTTTTGAATTTATGCTTGGAGTGCTAGTAATAACTATCTCTGTTCCACCTAGCCTAGGTTTATAGTGGCAGCCAGTTGGATTTGAACCCGGGCCTTGCTCAGGAAACTCTCACCAGTTACCGATTGTCCTAGATCTAAAAAAAAAAAAAAAAAAAAACTATCTCTGTTCAAAGATTACCTGAATTGGAGGCCACACATCATGGATGGCTTCAATGATATTGTTCCACAAATGATTTTTCACATAGGAAATCTGTTCTTTCAAGGTTAATTCCTTCTACAATTTCTTCAATTCTTCATTAAGTCTAATGGCATTTTTCTCATGTGTTTTTGCATTTATCTGAGCCAATTTTTTTGAATTCTCAAGATTTTCTACCATCTTTGTCAACTTGTTAATCTCACTTGTCTTTAGAGACATTTCTTCCATATCTTTCACCACTTTTTTTGCCTCATCTGTAGGATGAACTTTTGTTATGGATGACTCAGCAGCTGATGTTGTGGATAAAGTCACTGGCACTGCAGTAGCTAGTGGAACTTTGGGTGCCAACTCTTCAGCTAGAGTTGAAGGCACAGCTGTAGTGACCATGGGGATAACTGTAGGTGGCTCTGGTACTTTCACTATTTTTTATCATGGACAAGTTTTTCCATTTGAATCTCCATCTCCTTAATCTGTCCTGTAAGTTGAAAGATGATATTCATCATGTCATCTTTTTCATATTGTTCCTGTATGATTTCTTTAGCCTGGGGATGTTCACTTGGAGGATGTTTGAGTTGTTTCCTTAAGGCTACAATGTCCTCATTCTTTTTCTTCAATAACAATTCTGCTGCATTGACATTTGTAGGGTCATATCTCACTTTAGTTACCCATTCTTCTAAGGATTTAATTCTGAGATCCTTAGCATATAATGAGGCTTTGTCCATTTTCATCTGATCTTGCATGTTGGAAATGGTGTTCTGGAGCTTCTGAGAAATCATGGATTTAGTTGTAACAGTGGAGTACAACATTTTTGAAGTCTACATATGGAACTCAATCTGATCAAGAGCATGAATCTTTTCTGTTGGGATTTCTACATCAATTTTTTTATAACCTGCCACTGTCTTGGGAGATTTTACTGTTGGCTGCAACATTGACATGATTAGCTTTTGATTTGAATAATCAAATGTAGAAAGAAGTCTATTCTGACCACTTGGTGTTTGTTTGAGATATTGAGAATAAATACTGTTCTTGATCTCTTCATTCTTCAACTTGATCTGTTTCTATTTTTCTTTGATATCCAGATCTTTCTCCTCAGCTGTCTGTGAGGAAGAGGCTTCCATACTCTGTTGTCTTTCTATCATCTGTGTATTTTCAGTATCAACGTGTCCTTCATTCTATTTTTCAGTAGCTTGTTTATTGATAATGGTAGTGGCAACATTTGTCTCTGGCAAATCTGTATTAGTATCTAGGAGATCCGTTTCCTCAACATGAATTGTTATCTTCTCTTTACCAATTGAACTTAACTTAGGCCTTTTGTTCTATATTAACTTGAATTTGGTTTCAGTTGTAGTTTCAACAACATATGCACCTTCTTCCCTTACACTCTTAGTGGATTTTTCTGGCTGATTTGCAGTCTCCAAAGGGTGACTAGTATCACTTTTGTTTACTGCATCTGTTAAGGTATTTTCAATCCACTCAATCTGATTTGAAAATTTTTCTATCTCTAGTTTTTCTTCATGGATGAAGGATGTTAACTTGCATTTAGCCCTTAGTTTGCTTAGGATCCCTTGTGGATCATAATTCCAAGGAAAACTTTCTTCAAATTTGTATTCCAATAGTTGCTTAGCTGCCTCATTTTTTGCATCCCTGCGATTGCAAATGAATGGCCCTATCTCATTTTTTAATTTGAACCGAGTTTTCTTATTTACTGCCATGAAATTTATAGAATCAGAATTGAGGATCTGCCTGATATACTCCAAGGCAAAGAACCTCATTGAAACATGCTTGGGTAATTTGTAAGGTAACAAGTTTGACCCAAATACTTTGATCTCAGTATATTTTTCATATAAGTACCAGTCACCAACCTTATTATGCTCTGACAACTAGAATATCTTTTTCATTTCTTCATTTATCCTTGGCTTATCTGTTTTTTTTTAACATTGTGATCACTGGATGTAGGAATAACTCTAAAAACTCTGTATATGTGAAATTTGCACCCTCTTTCCTGAGCAATGTAGTCCAAAAAATGAAAGATAGAGGATTTCCCTCTATGTCAAGCTTTTGAAGAGTATCTAGAAAATTATCTGATTGAAAGTATAAGAACATATGAAAAAGGAAGGAAGTGTATCTGAACACTCCTTCAATTGGAAAATTGATCAATTGATAATGAATATTATCTGCAATGTAACCAGCATAATCAAAGATTACTGATGGGGGTTGCCCTAGGGTAAAAGTGGATAAGAACCCCAAGATGGATTCATCTGTGTGTTCATCAGTAAAATATCCTAGGATGAAGGAAAGCATGGAAATCACATGTCTTGAACCTTCTGGGAATTTGGAAGTAGAATATGGGGGATTCAGTTTAGGAATTTCTACATGTGAGGGCATGAATGTCTAGAAAATCATGAATCTCTTGGGAAAATCTAGGCTAATATACAGCTTGGTTAGGGCCTCTATGGATAAAGGGACTGCTTGGGGGTTAGGCTGAAGTTGTAGCATTTAGTTAATTGATTCAGCAGTAATGGTGAAAAGCACTTCTTTTTTGGAATTTACAATGGCTCTATGCTCAGGCATATAATACCATTGACATAACCTAATGACTTCCCGGCATGGGTGAGTTAATGGGACAACATATTTGGGCAAGTGGCATTCCCAAATATGGAATTCTTATTCATTATCTAAGGACTTCTCATAGAACCAATTATGAATATCAAGCAGGTTAAATTCAACAATGGGATCTGCTATTTTATAATCGACATCAGCCAATGGAATGTGTTCAATGTCTACGACTGGGGGTTGTAAAGGATTGAAAAAAATAACAGTCTTAGAAGACATGGCTGGAGTGGATTTTGGCACTTTGGAAGCTTCAGGATTGCTAGAGCTCTTCTTTTTAGGCATTTTGACTACTTTATGCAAGTTTAGATAGTTTGCAGAAGTATTTTTACTTTTAGCAGAAGTTTCTTGGATAAAATAGGCAAAGTATGGTCTTTTCTTTTCAATTTGGATCTTCAATAGGATTTACAGGCTTTTGAACTCGTTTTAAACAAGAAACAAGGGTTTCCTGAGTCTTTCACTAAGGAATTGGGCTTAAAAAAGTGTTTTGATATTGGGCACAGAGGCTTAGGATACCTTCAGAGGTTTTCTGGCTTAATTTGGAGCTTGAAATAGTTCATAAAACTATAAAAAAAATCATAATTTTCCTTTAAAGTAGTATGCAACAGTAAAACAGGGTTTCTGCAGAAAATTTGACAAGGTTTGGCCTAGTTTTTGGGCTTTTTGATGGCTTATTTTGTTAGTTTTTAATTTCTAAATGGGAAAATATTATTTAAAAGGCTTTTCAAATTGAAAACAGGCTTAATTCGGTATAAAAACCTGTTATTTGCAAGTCTAGGGTTTCGAAAACAGTTTCTGAAATCTTTGTAGAGGTTGGACAATTCCTTGTTGATCTTTGGAGCAACGCAGAGCTCGTCAGTGATCTTCAATGGCTGATGGTCAAGTTTTGTAGGCTTTGTAGCTTGAAAACGATGTAAAAATATTCGTTTTAACGGTCAGGGGCTTATACAGAGTTTATGCACAGTAGAAGAGGAAATGAATGCATTTTCATAGGTTTATTAGGCATTTTCGGTTACATTAACTCTGCAATGCATGATGGTCACATCGGGCGGGAAGGTGATTTCGGGCTTCAAAGAAATCTAAAACTAGAGTGGTTATCGCATGCCCTTTCGGCGGTTAATGGTTTTGGAGCAATCGAGCGCGATCCAATGAGGATTGAGCACGTGGAGGAGAGGGGAAATCACAAAACTGCCTATTTCGCGCAGAAATGAGATGGGAGTGATCACGCTTGTTTTTCGTGCGATATTGGTTTTCAACCGTTAGATCTGGGGTTCGATTGTGAACAGCCAGATTGGTTGGGAAGCTGCATCGGAATGAAGGAGTGGGACCGAGGTATATTTATATGCGGCGGGTTGGGTTTAACTTTATAAATTAACTGCAACTAAAGTTAAACTTTGGTTATATAATGGCGGGGGGGAATAATATAATGTATTTTAAATCCAAACATTTATAAAATGTTTCAACAAATACATATGTGGGCACGCGTTTTAATATGATTTTGACATTGTTCAAAAACTATAAGGGGCGGGGATAAGTTTTAAACCTTAATGAATAAATGTATAATAAGTTTAAACCTTAGGTTTATATGATATGGTGGGTATAAGATTTAAATGTTAAATTAAAACATTTAT
The DNA here is from genome assembly GCA_034641835.2 of Pinus albicaulis. Taxonomy (NCBI): domain Eukaryota; kingdom Viridiplantae; phylum Streptophyta; class Pinopsida; order Pinales; family Pinaceae; genus Pinus; species Pinus albicaulis. The sequence goes on along the minus strand of CM076570.1, from coordinate 1,047,040,408 downwards.
GCGATGTTTCAAACATCATATATATGAGCGGGTCTAATATTATATAGTTTTTCAAACGTTTTTGACATTTTTTCAAAACTATAAGGGGCGGGATATAGTTTTAATGATAGGTTTAAACCAATGGAATAGGGCGGGGTTTTTATTTATCACATGAGATATTTAAAAAATTGGTTTAAATGTAATATAGAGGGTTTGTGGGTTTATTAAAATAAAAGGGATTTAATACTATATGGGAGGGTGAATTTTAGGGATTTAATAGAATAAGTTTGATCTGAAAATGACCCGAGTTATTTAGCTCTATGTCAGAGATCGAATGTAGGGGTGTTTACTGGATATGTCACCTTTCAGAAAAGGATGAGATCCAGAGGCTACCTGGTCCTCTACAGACTCTGCCTATAGAACTTTAAAGCAATGAAGACTAAGGTTATTTAACATGCAGAATTTTTAACCAAGACTGTTTCTAGTTCTTTTTACAACATGTGATTGGCAACTTTAACTAAACAGTTACTATGTGAATTGAGTGTTAGGCATGAAATAAAGATTAAACCATTTCACATCAATCTCACAAATCATACCATAGACAAAGATGTTTTGTGACGGAGTTCGTCCCACCTGGACTACGTCTCCGGGTCCGCCTCAGAATGGTGCATCCGTTGTATTTTTAAAATCCAAGAGAAAATGTGCTACAAGGAATTATCAGTTTCACCACTGATATTGCAGACATGGACCTTCTCTTAAAAAAGGCTAACTGCTACAACTCCTTTCTTCAAACATAATAAAGTACATGGATTGAATTGCACACTAACAACAACTGAGGACTGAAGCTATCAGGACCTTCGACATACTGATGGCTGAAAGAGTTTCTGCCAAACTCTCCACCAATGCTTTATCTATTGTTTGAAGAGGGCCTACTTCCTCCTGAAGTAGGGCAAGCTCCTCTCTTGAGATTTCACTCTCAAAAACTTCTCTTCAAGAAGTGCTCACATGCTTTTCATTACTTTACAAAGAGAAATGCTCTCTTACACTCTTCAAAAGTACTCACACCTCTCTCTCTTCAAAAAGAGTTCACACACTTCAAAAGTGCCCACATCTCACACTTAACTTATGAAATGCTTACACACACTTACTCTCTCATGAAGTGCTCTTTCCATCACTTTAAAAAGTGCTCACATACACTTCTTCTTGAAGTGCTCACACACCTTCACTTAACTTATGAAAAAGTAACATGCTCTCTTTTGTACATAAGAGCTCATATTATCAAGGCCTTTAATCTACCTCGAATCATCATTCATGAACCTTTTAAAACTTGATCCATCATTTAGTTCGAAAGCCATATGGGATCATTCCACCTCAAGGCTTGATCTTCGAACTCGGTTTCTGCATTTAGAAATCTGTTTGGAGATTTTTAGGTGATGATAAACTTCGAATCATCGAATCAGCTTATGCATGAATGCACCTTTCGATTGGTTCTATTACATAGGATTCAATCCCATTTCAATAGCAAAGATTTTAATTAAAAAACCCATATTAAAACTTTACCATATAAAATTCCGCCCGGCGGTTAGGCTAACCGCGCGGGGAATGCACCTGCATGTGAATAGTCCAATGGCTATCCTGGCGGTCAAGGTCTTCTTCCCAACGGTCTCTTCACTGGCAGTTTCCCGACGCGGTTCGACAACTGTTCACATGACACGGTTCTGGAACTTTCTGACAGTTCATAATCCACGCAGTCTTTATAACAGTTCTGCAATCTTCACGTGTAATTTTCCGACGCTGGTAACAACCTCTGATCACATGTATCGTAGTTTCCGATGCGGTTTATCAACACGCGGTCTGATAACACTGTGGGTTCAAATTCAATGTTTTAAATAAAACAAATAACCCGCAACCCGAACTTTATAACAACAGTCCCGTATCAAACCTTTGACAAATGCAGATTTGATATTTCAATACATCGAACCTTTGAAATCCGAACTTTGACATAGTTCCAAGTCTTTACAACGCTGATTTGATTTCACTCCAAACCTTTGATATGCATTATTACATAGTTTTAATGAAACCCGACTGAATAAGTTTGTAACATATTGACCTAAAGGTTTTATACCATGGTTCTAGACCCACTTCCGAACTTTGCAATAAAACCTTTACATTCCATTACAATATGTTCGTTGACATATGACTTCCGAACCTTCACTCTAAAGTTTTTTATGACATAAGTTTTTACACCATGGTATTAATCCTTTATGAGTTTCGAACTTTATAAATTAGTTCGAAAAAACCCATTTACATAATGTACTTGACCTCCAAACATTATCATAATGTTTTTGGATATGGTTTAAACTTTTACATTAAAAGCTTTGGTGCTAGACTTTAACATACACCCTCCGAGGCTTATAAAAGGTTTATGGCTTGATCTTAATGCTAGGGACTTCTAAGTCCATAAGTTTAGACTTTTACAAAAGCGGATGTTAGAAATTTTGGACCTTTACGAAAAGACTTAGAGCAAGTTTTACTTACATAAGTCTTATAACAATCTCTGTTGTTTTCTGTCACAGGTCGCTTTGACGATGTCTTTGACTGGTGCTTTTGGACATTTGTTGGAGTCACATCTGATGCCAATGTCGATCGCCGTCGCACATCTGAATTTTACAAATTGAATGATCATCTTGATCAGTGATTACATAATTGACAATTACAACATTTCAGATAGCCATCTTGGTTGACTAAGTAATTTTGATACAACTTTTAACAATTCCAAAGTTGGATCACACCTCCCAAGTAAAAGAACTTTTGGTTCTCCAAAATTTTTATTTACAATGCTTTTGAAAAACAATTCAATCTTAGAACCTAGTTATAATCTTACTAGATCTAGATATTACAAAATCATTTAGCATATGGCATGAAATCGATCCAATTCCATTCAGTACTTATTTGATCTTCAGCAGGTGACTTGGGTTCTTCCCGAGCTGCTGGTGTCAGTATTGTTTCCTTCGGAAGCATTTGACAATTGTATTGAACATGCCCTGGCAATTTGCAACTTTGACAAGTTGACAGCTAGCGAGGATTCTTTCCCATCTTGTACCTGCAAGAACTAGCTGCTCCGATACCACTTGATCTGAAAATGACTCGACTTACTTAGCTCTATGTTAGAGATCGACTGTAGGGGCGCTTACTGGATAAGTCACCATTCAGAAAAGGATGAGATCCAGAGGCTACCTGGCCCTCTACAGACTCTGCCTATAGAACTTTAAAGCAATTAAGACTCAGGTTATTTAACATGCGGAATTTTTAACCAAGACCATTTCTAGTTCTTTTTACAACATGTGATTGGCAACTTTAACTAAACAGTTACTATGTGAATTGACTGTTAGGCATGAAATAAAGATTAAACCATTTCACATCAATCTCACAAATCATACCATAGACAAAGATGTTTTGTGACAGAGTTTGTCCCACCTGGACTATGTCTCCGGGTCTGCCTTGGAATGGTGCGTCCGTTGTATTTTTAAAAGCCGATAGAAAATGTGCTACAAGGAATTATCAGTTTCACCACTGATATTGCAGACATGGACCTTCTCTTAAAAAAGGCTAACTGCTACAACTCCTTTCTTCAAACATAAGAAAGTACATGGATTGAATTGCACACTAACAACAATTAAGGACTAAAGCTATGAAGACCTTCGACACACTGATGGCTGAAAGAGTTTCTGCCAAACTCTCCACCAATGCTTTATCTGTCGTTTGAAGAGGGCCTACTTCCTCTTGAAGTAGGGAAAGCTCCTCTCTTGAGATTTCACTCTCAAAAACTTCTCTTCAAGAAGTGCTCACATGCTCTTCATTACTTTACAAATAAAAATGCTCTCTTACACTCTTCAAAAGTGCTCACACCTCTCTCTCTTCAAAAAGAGTTCACACACTTCAAAAGTTCCCACATCTCACACTTAACTTATGAAATGCTTACACACACTTACTCTCTCATGAAGTGCTTTTTCCATCACTTTAAAAAGTGCTCACATACACTTCTTCTTGAAGTGCTCACACACCTTCACTTAACTTATGAAAAAGTAACATGCTCTCTTTTATACATAAGAGCTCATATTGTCAAGGCCTTTAATCTGCCTGGAATCATCATTCATGAACCTTTTAAAACTTGATCCATCATTTAGTTCGAAAGCCATATGGGATCATTCCACCTCAAGGCTTGATCTTCAAACTTGGTTTTTGCATTTAGAAATCTGTTTGGAGATTTTTAGGTGATGATAAACTTCGAATCATCGAATCAGCTTATGCATGAATGCACCTTTGGATTGGTTCTATTACATAGGATTCAATCCCATTTCAATAGTGCAGATTTTAATTCAAAACCCAAATTAAAACTTTACCATGTAAAATTCCGCCTGGTGGTTAGGCTAACCGCCCGGGGAATGCGCCTGCATGTGAATAGTCCGACGGCTATCCTGGAAGTCAAGGTATTCTTCCCGACAGTCTCTTCGCTGGCAGTTTCCCGACGTGGTTCGACAACTATTCACATGACACGGTTCTGGAACTTTTTGACAGTTCATAATCGACGCAGTCTTTATAACAGTTCTACAATCTTCACGTGTAATTTTCCGAAGCTGATAACAACCTCCAATCACGTGTATCGCAGTTTCCGACACGGTTTATCAACACGCGGTCTGATAACACTATGGGTTCAAATTCAATGTTTTAAATAAAACAAATAACCCGCGAACCGAAATTTATAACAACAGTCCCGTATCAAACCTTTGACAAATGCGGATTTGATATTTCAATACATCGAACCTTCGAAGTCCGAACTTTGACATAGTTCGAAGTCTTTACAACACGGATTTGATTTCACTCCAAACCTTTGATATACGTTATTACATAGGTTTAATGAAACTCAACTCAATAAGTTTGTAACATATCGACCTGAAGGTTTTATACCATGGTTCTAGACCCACTTCCGAACTTTGCAATAAAACCTTTACAACCCATTACAATATGTTCATTGACATATGACTTCTGAACCTTCACTCTAAAGTTTTTTATGACATAAGTATTTGCACCATGGTATTAATCCTTTATGAGTTTTGAACTTTATAAATTAGTTCGAAAAAACCCATTTACATAATGTACTTGACCTCCGAACATTATCAAAATGTTTTTGGATATGGTTTAAACTTTTATATTAAAACCTTTGGTGCTAGACTTTAACATACACCCTCCGAGCCTTATAAAAGGTTTACGGCTTGATTTTAATGCTAGGGACTTCTAAGTCCATAAGTTTAGACTTTTACAAAAGCGGATGTTAGACATTTTAGACCTTTACGAAAATACTTAGAGCATGTTTTACTTACATAAGTCTTATAACAATCTCTGTTGTTTTCTGTCGCAAGTTGCTTTGATGATGTCTTTGATTGGCACTTTTGGACATTTGCTGGAGTCGCATCTGACGTCGATGTCGATCGCCGTCGCACATCTGAATTTTACAAATTGAATGATCATCTTGATCAGTTATTACATAATCGACAATTACAACATTTCAGATAACCATCTTGGTTGACTAAGTAATTTCGATACAACTTTTAACAATTCCAAATTTGGATCAAAGTTAGAAGTTAATATGAATAAAGGGATAGTGAAATGGAAACAAAATACATGTTAACTCTAAATAAAGTTTCCAAAAATAAAACATTTCTTATCTTTGTTGTATTACTTCACTTTAACTTAGGATAAATGCATTTTGAGGGTTTATGATTGATTTTTGAAAGGGAATGAGATTAGTTATTTAGGGTTTCACTTTTTTACTAAGTAAAAATGGGTTTTTACTAAGTAAAAATGGGTTTTTACTTAGGGAAAAGGGATTATGATTTATGAATGAAGGGTAAATACTGATGAATGTGGGTCTAGTGTGGGAATTCAATATCTTTAGCCAATAAGTCATCGAGCCTTGGGTCCAGTCCCAACAAAAGTCAGAGAAATGCTCTAAGCATTTTTTACTGATAGTTTAGAATACTGAAAATTTGTAGGGGAGGGGAAATTAGTAATTTTTTCCTGATGATGCTTTATTACATGATTGCTCAACTGCTTTCTACCTACCCATCTTTATTTCTAACATTTTTACTTCATTTTCATGGGTGCATTTAGCCTTGCAACCCTAAAACATTTTTCTTTCAAAGCATAAAACTATCTAAGTCTACCTTATTTCATCCAAGGGCATAGATTAAGCTGTTGAGCTCCTCATTATTCTCTAGCTATCTACTAATTTGTCAAGTTTAAATTGTTTGACATATCTTTATTCACTATCTAAAACATGAAATTGAAAGCATGACGAGTTAAGATTAAACTGTTTAACTGATCATGGATTATGGTATTATTGATACTCTGCACATAATCATTATTTTTGTAGTAAAAGTAAAAGTAGTGGCATTTGGACTTGCTCACTTTCAGGTTTTATTTTATCTCTTTTTTCTTTTGGGTTCTATATTTTTCTAAGTCCTTTGATCTTTCTTTTAGGACTTTTTACCCTCTTTTTTGGTTTTTATTATTTTTCATTTTTTCAAAATATGGGAAAACAACTTGCAGAAAGCAAGGTATGTACATATTTACAAGACTATCAAAGTCAATTCAAAATTTATGAACCCTATTATTATAGGACCCTAACAGTGGCTCCACATGGGGATTTCATTTCCTGGTGAAATGTCAAGAACTTTAAGACTAGTAGCCTTTGACCTTTGACTGTGATGATCCTGTAAATGTCTTTTGATTTATGCAATAACTCATATTTATGATATTTTACCTCTCAAAGCTCAGGGCCTTCTCTCTCGGCTTCAACTTTGTTAGGAAAACATCCAATCCAATCTAAAATCTTCAATGTATATGTACAATGATAAAAAGTAAATGAGATTAACTATTGGTTATCTTAGATGAATAGTAGTGCTTCAACATTCTGCCATTTACTGGTCCTTCTTGCAGATCTGTTCCATCCATTTCTTTCAAAAAGAAAGCATTATTACGTCTATTTCCATAAATCACATAAGGTCCTTTCCACATAAAATCAAATTTTCCATATTTACCTTTGTCTTCTCTTCTGGAATCCCACTTTAACACTTGGTCTCCAATGTAAAAGTCTTCTTCTTTACTCTTTTTATCAAAAATTTTCTTTATTTTATCCTGGATAACTTGAGACTTGATATAAACTTATTCTCTTGTTTTCTGCAAGTGAATAGTTTGATTAATTCTTCTCTGAATGTCATTTGTTTCAAACTGTAATTCTTGGATAATATTTATCACTGGCACTCCTAAGGAGGATGGAAAAACAACATCCATTCCACAGACAAGCTGGTATGGAGATGTTCCAATAGATTTTTTAGTTATAAGTCTATCTTCCCATAAGGCATTGATTAACTTCTTGTTCCAAGATTTTTTGTTATCTTCCAGTAATTTTTAATGATATTTACAAGGCTTTTATTTGAGGATTCAGCTAGGCCATTACCCTTAGGGTAATATGCAGTAGAGTGGCCTAGGGTAATATGGTATTTATGGAAAAAATCAATCATCTTTTTAGATTTGAATGTTGTTGCATTGTCAGTAATTAACTTTTGGGGACATCCAAATCTTGAAAGCATGCTATTTTCTAGGAAGGAGATAATGACAATATCTGTGGCTTGTCTGGAGGGTATGGCTTCAATCCACTAGGTAAAATAGTTAGTGGCTATCAAAATCCACTTATGTTGGCCTGAAGATGGAGGGAGAATTTCACCAATGAAGTCTAAACCCCATTGTTGAAATGGAATTTCAGTTGAAATAGGCTTTAAAGGCAGGGGTAACAATTTTTTCTTACCCTAAAAAATTTGGCACTTGTGACAGGAAGTCACAAACTTTTTGACATCAACATACAAAGTAGGCCAGCAAAACCAGCTCTGAGGATCTTGTCTGCAGTAGTTTTCCAGTATAAATGTCCTCCACAATCACCTGCATGAAATTCTTCAAGTATTTTGTCAGCTTCTTCTTTAACAAACAATTTAATAAAATCCTACTATGATCTCTCCAAAAAATTACATTGTCTAAAATACAAAATCTTACTATCTTTAGTTTTAAGAATCTGGCTTTGGTTCTTGAAAATCTAGGAGGAGCTTGCAAGTTTAGTAGTACAAATATGGTATCTGTATATCAAGGTGAGTCTGAAAAGGCTTCAGTGATCGTTGGAGTCGCCATCTCTTCCTGATCATCTATTTGGGCAATAAAATTTATGTCTAGGGCATTACAATTAGATTCAGCCATAAGTCTGGCTAATCCTTGACCTTTGATAAGCTTTGTGGGTTTTATCTCTATGTCATATTCTAAGATAGTGGCAATCCACTTACCTCTTCTTCCATCAAGACCACCCTGAGTAAGAATGTCTTTTACTACAGAATTTGGGACATAGGCAATGATGTGAGAATAGAGAACATAAACTCTGAAGTCTTTAATGGCCTTTACAAAAGCTAAGGCTTGTTTCTCCATGATGTTTTACTTCAAAGGGGTATCTCTAAGGGTCTTAGTAAACAAAGCTATGGGATGTTCAAATCCCTGGTCATTTTTCTGCAGTAAAACTGCAGCAATGGTGTGTTCTGAAGCAAATGAAAAAATTATGAAATCCTTTTTAAAGTCAGGACTTACTAGGACTAGAGTTTTATTTAAGGCCTGTTTGATGGATTCAAATGACTGTTTGGCCTCAATATTCCATTTAAGAATTGATTCTTTTTTAATCATGTTATTTAGTTCTCTAATTATCTCAGCTAAATTGGATATGAATCTTCTTAAAATATTAATCTTACCTAGAAAGACTTGTAACTCTTTGATGTTTCTTGGTGGACTGATGTTGAGAATTACTTCTATCCTATCGGGATCTATTCTGATTCCTTCTTTAGAAATTATTTGTCCAATTAACTTGCCTTCTTCTAATCCAAATAAACTTTTCTTAGGGTTTAAAGAGATTCCAAATTTCCTGCATTTAATAAAAACTTGTCTCAGATGATCCAAGTGTTCATTATCATTTTTAGAAAACACATTAATGTCATCTAAGTAAATCACTAAGAAATCATGTATTTCCTTTAAAAACGTTATGTCCATAGCTCTTTGAAAGGAAGCCCCTGCATTAATAAGACCAAAAGGCATTTTTATATACATAAAAGTGCCCCAAGGAGTAGTAAATGATGTTTTGGATTGATCTTCTTTTTGGACTAAAATCTGGTTGTATCCTGAAAAATGATCTAAAAGTGAAATCCTAGAAGAGCCAACTAACCTTTGTAATATGCGATCCATTTTAGGTAAAGGGTAATTATCTTTTAAGGACACTTTGTTTAGATTCCTAAAGTCAACACATAATCTAATCTCTCCCGTTTTCTTTCTTGTTGGAACTAGGTTGGAAACCCAATCAGAATATCTGTTTGGTGCAATTATCTGTGCATCATACATTATTTTCACTTCTTTTTCTATCAAAGGCAATAAAACGGGGTTAATTCTTCTCAAATTTTGTTTAAAGTGCTTTTGATCTTCTTTTATTGAAATTTTATGTTGAATTATGTTGGTATCATAGGATTTGAGATCTTCATAACTCCAAGCAAAAACATCTTGATATTCCTTTAAAAGAGCAATATATTTTTCCTTTTCTTGTTGAGGTAAAGTTTTGGAAAGTTTGATCGTTTTGGGTTTTAACTCTGTACCAGTATTGCATTCTTCTATATCATATCTAACTGGCTCCATTTTGGGTTTTCTAGCTACATCATTTGAGTCACAAAGATCTTCTAAAGCAGTTAAAGCTTTGGGTAAGAAATTATCCTTAAGATTCAATATGTTAGATTCATCATCAATAATTTCTTCAATCTATACTTTCTCTAAGTTATCTATATCTGATTGCCTAAATTTAGTTGGTTTAGAAAACTTTACTTTATTTATATCTAATTTATTCAAATCAATTTCACAATCTAAATCTTGATCTATAGTACAACCTATGTCTATCATACAGTTTTGAACTTCACCTTCATTGTTCATAAACTTGTAAATCTGTTCATCTTGAGAAAAAAATTTCCAATATTTGAGGTTGTCTGGAATGATTAGTCTATGCTTGACTTCAGCAGTATATCTGTTATTAGGTTGGAATGGTAAATTGCATGTACTAGCAAAGGTTGCTAGATAGTGAGCCTGTATATTTTGTTTTCTAGGTATAGTAGCAAATTTACATTCCAATAAATCATCAGTTAAATCTAGAACAGTTTCTCTGTATCGGCTTAATCTAGGATTTTAAACAGAATATACTCCATTTTTTTATTTTTTATGATCAACTCTGAATCTCCCATGATTAATAGTCTTTTGCCTCCTGAGTTTCTAATAATTTGGAGTCCTTGAATGAGGGCTTCATATTCAGCCATATTATTGGTACATTTGAAATTGAGCCTAAAATCATGGCCTTCTGAGTGATTAGTCTCCATGTTGGTTATCCAAACTCCTGCTCCTGCTCCTAACTTATTTACTGAACCATCAAAGTCTAAATTCCATAAAGATTCATGAAAGATATTATCATTTTTTGGTGTTTTCTTTTTCTCTATTGGTTCAGTTTGGATTTAATTAGTTTCAGAGTTACATAAGATAAAAGAATCAAAGTCAGTTGGTGTAGAGTAAATTGGGTAATTTATAGATCTTTCTGAACTACTGACCATGTAATTCATTAATGTTTCCCTATATAACTTCTTAGGCTAACCAAAAACTGATATAGTAGCATAAGACATGTCCAATTGTAGAGATCCTTGTAACTTTGCTCCCCATGAGCGAGATAGTAACATTCAATATTTAGGTGGGATATCAGCTACTACAGTGTCCATTTATATACTCTTACCAGGATATTGAAATAGTGTCACACACAAATCTTTGATTAAACCTAGGCATTTAACTTTACTTGAATCAAATGAAAACAAATCTTTGTAGGGCCTTGTGATTTCTAAATTCAGAGTTTCCATTATGGCTTTGGGCATCAAATTATGGGAAGCTCCTGAATCTAGCATTGCGTTGTGTAAAATTTGATCATGAATGGCAAGACTGATATAAAATGGAGGAACTGCTCCATCTGCATGTTTTCCATTCACATTTGGGCCAAAAATAAACTCTGGTTGATCATCATTCAAATTAATAACATCTTCTCCATCATTCATATTTAGTGTTTCAGTGATAGTTGATTTATACAAGTCATGTTTTATCAATTCTATCAAAGGAATTGGGATGTTTAACTTTGCAATTTTAGTTTTTATATTAAATGAAGGTTGAGATTTACTGATTTGAATTAATTCTTCTTTGGTAACTGTAGTTTGGGTTGGTTTATCTTGTTTTTCTACAGTTATGCTTTCATTTTCAATTGGTTTGACATTCTCTGTTTGAGTTTCTTGTGTTTTACTGCTCCTAATTTTCTTTTCAGGGATTGTTTGTGAATCAGCAGATGTTCTTTCAGACTTAGAATTATTAGCAGGTGTTTTTGAAGTAGCATTTTTTGGATCCACTGATTTAGGATCAACAGAGGGTATTTTAGGATCTAAATTTATTGTTTTAACAAAATTAGAAGCTTTTGCAGCATCATATTTCTATGAATATTTTGTAGCTTGAGAAAATTTATCAGTAATATCAACAATCTTAGGGCTTGATGCATTTTTAGGACTAGAAATGTTTTGGGAAGAACTAGAGTTTTTCTTATTTTCCCTTGGGAGAATTTGCAGAACTTTTGTTTTGGGAGCTTCTACTGTTTTCTTATTCTGTGTTTGGGAAGTTTTCTTGGTAGAAGACTCATTGTTTTTCTTATTTCTAAGGTTATATTTACTATGTATTTCATTTATAGCATAATCATAACCTTGTTTATAATCAAAGGATTCACTTGAATCTAATTTGAGTTGTTGGAGTTCAAATAATTCCCGATCTTCTTGAGTGAGAAAAATAGTATTATTATCATCTATTCCCATTAGATTTATTGCATCCTCATCATCATCATTATTTTGAGAACTTTCAGCATAGTTCTCTTGGAAGGGGGGCCTTATTGTCTGGTCTGGGGCTATTTCTTTTGCTTTTCCTGAATTTGTGTTTTTCCTAAAATTGGGATTTCCTATTTGCTGTTGATTATCCCATTGAGGTCTTCTTTCTATATTATATAGTCTATCCATCATCCTCTCTAAAGTTTTAGCTAACATGTCTATTTTTGTGTCTGAATTGGAAGTTTCTTCTTTAATGGTCACTCTTCTTTCATTCCTTAGTCTAACATTTTTGGCTAAAATGTTTACTTCTACACCAACAACATCTATTTGCATTCTTTCTAAGGTTTATACATTTCTTTCCCTTAACTGATAAGCCACGTATGTGTAAAATCCATCAGGGAATTTGAGTAGGATAGAATCAGGAGTGGGTTTAATATTTGCAAGGATGGAATTGTAAACACTGTTATATCTAGTGCAGTAGTCTTGAACTAACTCATTTGGAGCTCTTCTCACAGCGTCAAATTCAGACAATATCTGGAGTGGATTCTTTTTATTTTCCCATTTATTTAAAAACAATCTATGAAACACAACTAAATCAATCACACTACCAACATCAAGACCTTTAAACCACTTCTTAACATCTCCTGTTAATGTTTGTGCAAATAACTTCATTTGAACATTTGAATCATCAATCTCATGGAGTTCAAAGAAATCTGTCATTTTACTAATGTGTTGCTGAGCTGTATAATGGGTAGTGGCATCAAACTGTGGTATCTTACTCTGATAGTCTTGAGGCATGTCATGAAGTTGCACTAGTAAGACAAGGGGAGCATACCTAGCAGCCATAGCTTGAAGTTTAGCTTGGCTAGGAGGTAAAGTAGAAGTGATTGGGGTTGAACTGGAAATAGTAGCTGATGAACTAAAAGCTGTAGTTGAGGTGCTGGGAAATGAAACTGGAATATATGTGGAACTATTAGGGAATGAAAATGATGTGTTTGAAAAATAAAAAGGTGAGCTAATGGATATAGTGGATGAAGTGGATGGTGGAAATAGTACTCTAGGCTGTAAAGGTAGTCTAGGGATAAATGGATCTGTAGTTGTCTTGGTATTGGAAGCTATATATGATGTAACAACATATAGAGATGAATCTACAACTGGTATTATGGTGGTATATAATTGTGAAACTAAATTTTTGGTTGTATATGCTAACAATTGAGCTAATTCAATAGCTTCATCAATATCTTTGAGAATAGTAGCATTAATTTCTTCAATTTTAGTCTGATATTTAACTTTCTTTGATTTAAATTCTATTGTAATATTTTATGTTTTGTTTCCAAGAATGAAATAAAAATAGGGCCTAAAACAACAATATAAAGATCACTTTTAGATTGACTTCTGAACAAAGAATGTTCAAATTTCAGACCAAAATCTATATCTTGCAAACTTACTAACTCTTGTGATAATGAATTGACTCTTATTAATGACACTTCAGCTTCTAAATTTTCTATCTGTTTTTTCTTTTTGCCAATTCGGTCTGGGTTGTCTACTATAACAGCAGGTTTAGGATCCGGGTTACACTTGGTATAGTAAATTTTCCTAGAAGCTAGAATTACGGTTTTTAATACCCACAACTTATAAAAACAATCTTAAAGTAAAAGGATGAATAAAATGATTTCCTTTAAGACTAGTTTTATGACTGAGGATTGGTTAATCCCCAGTATGGTCGCAAGTATGTTATCACTCTAGTAATTATAAAGTTGTGAGATTTTTGGTTTTTAGTCAAATAACACTAGAGGTAACCACAAACCAACTTCAAACTCTAGGATCTAGCCTTCCTAGGGTTCAGAGAGGGCTCTCTCTTTTAGATTTAACTTTGTTTGTTTTGTAAATATTAGACTAGTTATGAATGTGCAACTTTGGTTTGGTTTTGATTGATTTGGTGGGGAAAATCACTTGAATGGATGGATAGTGGGAGATCTATTTGTCCATTGGGTTAAGGAGTAAAAATAAAGCAAATAGAACTGGGATCAAGGCCAAAAGGTCAAATGTTTTCAGGGCAAGATAGATAACCCTTGAAGATTTTAAGTTTTTTTTGTGAGGTGGTATGATCGGGATAAAGGGAAATTAAGAATCCTTTGATCCGGAAAAAGGAAGTAGTAGGAAGAGGTCAAACGAGAGAGGGATAAATTAAGGGTTCCCTACACTGGAAATCAGAGGAAAACATAGAAATGATAACTAGTTAAAAACAAGGTGCTCTTAACAAATCCTGTAGTAATACTCCTAGTTATTCATTCAAATTTAGAACAAACATAGATGGATGCATGTAACAAAGAAAGATAACAATGACAAGTAAGGAAATACTTCACTCCAAATAGCTCATCACAAGAATCCTGAACTATGATGCCAATTGGTTTGATCCGGCCTGCTACTTGAAATTTGACACACAAAAGCTTTCAAGTCCAACAAAAATGACTATAACAATCTCCAACAATTTATTCCACCCAAAATGCTTCTAAAGATGAAATATTTATACATAGTTATTTACAAAATATCCTAGAATACTTCTAGGAATTATCTAAGGGAAATAAAATAACTTTACAACAATAATAGAGGCAGTTTCTTAACAAATCAACAAGCTATCCTATCTATTCAAAAGAAATAGAAATTGTTTTAAGGATAAGATGCAGCTGGCTACCTTGGTGTCCATCCTTGATGGCTTTAGATATTTTAATTTTTTTTTGGAATCTGATCTGCCTTGTCTAATACTCTTTCTTTGATTATCTTTATTCACTGATACTCTCTAAACTCTGATACTCTTTAACCATATTCAAAACTATTTACTACTGTAAAAATATGTTTTGACTGTAAATCAACAAACAATTTTTCCTCCTTTCATTTGTCTGTCTTTTTATCTTTCATAATAAATCTGTGAGTGACCACCAATCCTCATTTTTAGGAATTTTTATCTTTTTTAATTTCTTGAAGTTTTCATCAGCTTCAGTGTATCTGGAAAAAGTTGGCTTGATGACAAACACGTGTCTTATCTCATGCTGTAAATAGAATAAGTCTCCAAAATTTTTGAGTAAGACCTTTCTTGTTGGAATGCCTTGTCCTTGTGGTTTATGTACCTGTTCCTTTGCAAATTCTCTGATCTTCTTAAAATAGTCATTTTGAGGCATCAGTTTATCATTAATAACCATAATGTCAGGTAGTCATTTCTGCCTCAAATTTGTAAACTTGACCATAAACCTGGTTATGGTAGTATTCATATTCTCACAATTTTCTTCCAGTTGCTTCATTAGATTCTTCTTTGTAATAACTTTCCTAATGTCTAGGATAGTTTCAGTTCTGTCAGTAATCTTGAGTTCTTCTAACTCCTGTCTATTTTTGTTGTTAAGGAATGTGATCAACTTTAAAGCTTGCTCTAGTTTATCAGCCAGTTCACTTTGAGTCTTTTGAATTTTTGCTTGGGTTGCTAGTAATAACTCTCTCCATTCAAAAATTCCTGAATTGAAGGCCACACATCATGGATGGCTTCAATGATATTGTTCCACAAATGATTTTTCACATAGCAAATCTATTCTTTCAAGGTTTATTCCTTCTGCAATTTCTGCAATTCTTCATTAAGTCTAATGGCATTTTGCTCATGTGTTTTTGCATTTATCTGAGCCAATTTGTTTGAATTCTCAAGATTTTCTACCATCTTTGTCAACCTTTTAATCTCACTTGTCTTTAGAGACATTTCTTCCATAGCTTTCACCAATTTGCTGGCCTCATCTGTAGGATGAAATCTTGTTGTGCATGACTCAACAACTGATGTTGTGGATGAAGTCACTGGCACTGCAGTAGCCAGTGAAACTTTGGATGCCAACTCTTTAGCTAGAGTTGAAGGCACAACTGCAGTGACCATGGGGATAACTGTAGGTGGCTCTGGTACTTTCACCGTTTTTTATCATGGACAAGTTTTTCCATCTTAATCTCCATCTCCTTAATCTGTCTTGTAAGTTGAAAGATGATGTTCATCATGTCATCTTTTTCATTCTATTCCTGTATGATTTCTTTAGCCTGGGGATGTTCACTTGGAGGAAGTTTGAGCTGTTTCCTTAACGCTGCAATGTCCTCATTCTTTTTCTTTAATAACAATTCTGCTGCATTGACATTTGCAGTGTCATATCCCACTTTAATTACCAATTCTTATAAGGATTTAATTATGAGATCCTTAGCATATAATGAGGCTTTGTCCATTTTCATCTGATCTTGCATGTTGGAAATGGTGTTCTAGAGCTTTTGAGCACTCATGGCTTTAGTTGTAACAGTGGAGTACAACATTTCTAAAGTCTGCCTATGGAACTCAATCTGATCAAGAGCATGAATCTTTTTTGTTGGGATTTTTGCATCAACTTTTTTATAACTTGCCACTGTCTTGGGAGATTTTACTGTTGGCTGCAACATTTACATGATTAGCTTTTTATTTGAATAATCAAATGCAGACATAAGTCTATTCTGACCACTTGGTGTTTGTTTGAGATATTGAGAATAAATACTGTTCTTGATCTCTTCATTCTTCAACTTGATCTGTTTGTATATTTCTTTGATATCCAGATCTTTCTCCTCAGCTGTCTGTGAGGAAGAGGCTTCCATACTCTATTGTCTTTCTATTAGCTGTGTATTTTCACTATCAACTTGTCCTTCATTCTGTTTCTCAGTAGCTTGTTCATTGATAATGGTAGTGGCAACATTTGTCTCTGGCAAATCTGTATTAGTATCTAGGAGATCTATTTCTTTAACATCAATTGTTATCTTCTCTTTACCAACTAAACTTAACTTAGGCATTTTGTTGTATATTAAATTGAATTTGGTTTCAGTTGTAGTTTCAGCAACATATGCACCTTCTTCCCTTACTCTCTTAGTGGATTTTTCTGGCTGATTTGCAGTCTCCAAAGGGTGACTAGTATCACTTTTGTTTACTGCATCCGTTAAGATATTTTCAGTCCACTCAATCTAATTTGTAAATTTTTCTATATCTAGTTTTTCTTCATGGATGAGGGGTGTTAACTTGCATTTAACCCTTAGTTTTCTTAGGATCCCTTGTGGATCATAATTCCAAGGAAAGGTTTCTTCAAATTTGTATTCCAATAGTTGCTTAGCTACCTCTTTTTATGCATCCCTGTGATTGCAAATGAATGGCCCTATCTGATTTTTTAATTTGAACTGATTTTTCTTCTTTGCTGCCATGAAATTTATAGAATCAGAATTTAGGATCTGACTATATATTCCAAGGAAAATATCCTCATTGAAACATGCTTGGGTAACTTGTAAGGTAACAAGATTGACCCAAATACTCTGATCTCAATATTTTTTTCATATAAGTACCAGTCGCCAACCTTATTCTTCTCTGACAATTGCAATATATTTTTCATTTCTTCATTTATCCTTGGCTGCTCTATTTTCGTTAACATTTTGATCACTAGATGTAGGAATAACTCTGAAAACTCTATATATGTGAAATTTGCACACCCTTTCCTGAGCAATGTAGTCCAAAAAATGAAAGATAGAGGATTTCCCTCTATGTAAAACTTTTGAAGAGTAACTGGAAAATTATCTGATTGAAAGTATAAGAACATATGAAAAGGAAAGGAAGTGTATCTGAACACTCCTTCAATTGGAAAATTCATCAATTGATAATGAATATTATTTGCAATGTAACCAGCATAATCAAAGATTACTGATGGGGGTTGCCCTGGGGTAAAAGTGGGTAAGAACCCCAAGATGGATTCATCTGTGTGTTCATCAGTAAAATATCCTAGGATGAAGGAAAGCATGGAAATCACATGTCTTGAACCTTCTGGGAATTTGGAAGTAGAATATGGGGGATTCAATTTAGGAATTTCTACATGTGAGGGCATGAATGTTTGGAAAATCATGAATCTCTTGGGAAAATCTAGGCTAATATACAGCTTGGTTAGGGCCTCTATGGATAAAGGGACTGCTTGGGGGTCTGGCTGAAGTTGTAGCATCTGGTTAATTGATTTAGCAATAATGATGAAAAGCACTTCTTTTTTGGCATTTACAATAGCTCTTTGCTCAGGCATATAATACTGTTGACATAACCTAATGACTTCCTGGCATGGGTGAGTTAATGGGACAACATATTTGGGAAAGTGGGATTCCCAAATATGGAATTCTTCTTCATTATCTAAGGACTTCTCATAGCACCAATTATGAATATCAACCAGGCTAAATTCAACAATGGGATCTGCTATTTCATAATCAACATCAGCGAATGGAATGTGTTCAATGTCTATGACTGCGGGTTGTAAACGATTGACAATAATAGCAGTCTTAGAAGACATGGTTGGAGTGGATTTTGGCACTTTGGAAGCTTCAGGATTGCCAGAGCTCTTCTTTTTAGGCATTTTGACTACTTTCTGCAAGTTTAGACAGTTTGCAGAATTATTTTTACTTTTAGCAAAAGTTTCTTGGATAAAACAGGCAAAGTGTGGTCTTTTATTTTCAATTTGGATCATCAATAGGATTTACAGGCTTTTGAACTGGTTTTAAACAAGAAATAAGGGTTTCCCGAGTCTTTCACTAAGGAATTGGGCTTAAAAAATTGTTTTGAAATTGGGCACAGAGGCTGAGGATACATTCAGAGGTTTTTTGGCTTAATTCAGAGCTTGAAATAGTTCATAAAACTATTAAAAACTCAGAATTTTCCTTTAAAATAGTATGCAGCAATAAAATAGGGTTTTTGCAGAAAATTTGACAGGGTTTGGCCTGTTTTTTAGGCTTTTTGATGGCTTCTTTTGTTAATTTTTAATTTCTGAATGGGAAAATATTCTTTAAAAGGCTTTTCAAATTGAAAATAGGCTTAATCTGGAATAAAAACCTATTATTTGTAGGTCTAGGGTTTCGAAAATAGTTTCTGAAATCTTTGTAGATTTTGGACAGTTCCTTGTTGATCTTTGGAGCAACGCGTAGCTCCCCAATGATCTTCAATGGCTGTTGGTTGAGTTTTACAGGCTTTGTGGCTCGAAAACACTGTAAAAAGATTTGTTTTAACAGTCGGGGGCTTATACAGAGTTTATGCACAGTAGAAGAGGAAATGAACACATTTTGATATGTTTATTAGGCATTTTCGGTTACATTAACTCTGCAATGAATGATGGTCACATCCGGTAGGAAGGCGGTTTTGGGCTTCAACGAAATCTAAAATCGGAGTGGTTATCATGTGCCCTTTCGGCCGTTAATGGTTTTGGAGCAATCAAGGGCGATCCAATGAGGATTGAGCATGTGGAGGAGAGAGGAAATCACAAAACTGCCTATTTCATGTAGAAATGAGATGGGAGTGATCACGCTTGTTTTCCATGCGATATTGGTTTTCAGCCATCAGATTTGGGGTTCGATTGTGAATAGCCCAGATTAGGAAGCTGCGTCAGAATGGAGTGGGACCGGGGTATATTTATATGCAGCGGGGTCGATTTAACTTTATAAATTAACTTCAACTATGGTTAAACTTTGGTTATATACTGGCGGGGGGGTTGGGGGGGGGGTAATATAATATATATTAAATCAAAAAATTTATGAAATGTTTCAACAAATACATATGCGGGCGCGCTTTTTAATGTGCTTTTGACATTTGTTCATAAACTATAGGGGGTGGGGATAAGTTTTAAACCTTAATGAATAAATGTTTAATAAGTTCAAACCTTAGGTTTATATGATATGGTGGGTATAAATTTTAAATGTTAAATTAAAACATTTACGCAATGTTTCAATCATCATATATATGAGCGGTTCTAATATTATATAGTTTTTCAAACGTTTTTGACATTTTTTCAAAACTATAAGGGGCAGGATATAGTTTTAATGATAGGTTTAAACCAATGGAATAGGGCGAGGTTTTTATTTATCACATGGGATATTTAAAATATTGGTTTAAATGTAAAATAGAGGGTTTGTGGGTTTATTAAAATAAAAGGGATTTAATACTATATGGGAGGGTGAATTTTAGGGATTTAATAGAATAAGTTAGAGGTTAATATGAATAAAGGGATAGTGAAATGGAAACAAAATACATGTTAACTCTAAATAAAGTGCTAAAAAATAAAACATTTCTTATCTTTGTTGTATTACTTCACTTTAACTTAGGATAAATGCATTTTGAGGGTTTATGATTGATTTTTGAAAAGGAATGACATTAGTTATTTAGGGTGAGATTAGTTATTTAGGGTTTCACATTTTTACTAAGTAAAAATGGGTTTTTACTTAGGGAAAAGGGATTATGATTTATGAGTGAAGGGTAAATGTTGATGAATGTGGGTCTAGTGTGGGAATTCAATATCTTTAGCCAATCAGTCATCGAGCCTTGGGTTTGGTCCCAACAAAAGTCAGAAAAATATTCTGAGCCTTTTTGACTGATAGTTTAGAATACTGAACATTTGTAGGGGAGGGGAAATTAGTAATTTTTTCCCGTTGATGCTTTATTACATGATTGCTCAACTGCTTTCTACCTACTTATCTTTATTTCTAACATTTTTACTTCATTTTCATGGGTGCATTTAGGCTTGCAACCCTAAATTTTTTTTCTTTCAAAGCATAAAACTATCTAAGTCTACCTTATTTCATCCGAGGGCTCAGATTAAACTGTTGAGCTCCTCATTATTCTCTAGTTATCTACTGATTTGTCAAGTTTAAACTGTTTGACATATCTTTGTTCACTATTAAAACATGAAATTGAAAGCATGACGAGTTAAGATTAAACTATTTAACTGATCATGAATTATGGCATTTATTGACACTGCACATAATCATTATTTTTGCAATAAAAGTAAAAGTAGTGGCATTTGGACTTGCTCACTTTCAGGTTTTATTTTATCTCTTTTTTCTTTTGGGGTTTATATTTTTCTAAGTCCTTTGATCTTTCTTTTAGGAATTTTTACCCTCTTTTTGGTTTTTATTATTTTTCATTTTTTCAAAATATGGGAAAACAACTTGCAGAAACAAAGGTATGTACATATTTACAAGACTATCAAAGTCAATTCAAAATTTATGAACCCTATTATTATAGGACCCTAACAGGACCAAGTGTATTTAGAAGGTTCCCTTGGCTTCAAACATCAAACTGAGGGTTTAGGGCCTTAACCGCGGGCACAAGAGGCCCGGGTAGCAGCTAAAGGCACTTGGTTGTGGGCACAAGCCTACTAGCCTGTGACTAAGGGTCAAAACGAGAAAAATGAGCCTCTCATGCCAGGGAAAAGGTATCAAGCATTGAGGGCTAGGGGTTAATGATGTAGGGGTAGAAAAATAGGTTGATAACAGATGCCCCCTAATGTATGAGGTAAGAATGAGTAGTTGATGGCTAAAATACATTATAATCAAAACCAGAGGTTAAAGTGGTAGCGGGGAAGAAGATCCAGGAGCACGGATTGGAAAACACTGAAGTAGAAGTCTCAGCTGTGAAGATAACATCTCTGAGGTGGGCATACCCATGGTTGGTCATAATAAAATACTGAAGATGGCCACCAAACATACACTGCGGATCCATAATATAAAGGACTCAGACATGGCCATGACAAACATGCACAGTGGATGCATGTGACTCAAGGAGAAGATCATAGCCACTAAAGAATAACCATGGATCTATGTCATAATACACATTAGTAGGACTATGTTCCCATAACAGATAGATGGGTGTCCCAGATAGCCCTCAAAGTACATGAATGATACAAAATGTTAACACAGCTTAGGAAGGATGGCATATAAGAGTGAGATGTTCCTAACCCAAGGTCTTTGACATAACCCCGATGATATGATTCTACGCATGCAACTAAATGAACTAAAGTCGAGCAATTGTAGAGACCACATGATTACCAACCAATGAGGCAGACCAATAACAGACATGAGGGAATCCACCAATGAGGAAGATGGGCCCCAAGGTATCGAGTACAATCCACTAAGTGTGAATTAATGAGCTTAAGTCGAACACTAGTGAACTCAACCAACCAAGAGACAATGATGTAAACCCATTGTCGATCGCGAGGAAGCCTGCCACTAAGGACTACAAGCTCCAAGGTACTGTCGGTTCCTAGATCAAGCTCTTGGATAATGAGATAAAGTCATCAGGAGAATATTTGTCGAAGGAGGGCCTTAATGTATCCCCCATCAATCGACACAAAATAGACCAAGATAATGTGGTATATGGATGAAGTCATGAAGCGATGAAGTACAACTGACACAGGGATGTCTGACTCAAAAAGGTCAATAGGCTACTGCAGATGGCTAATAGAGGCTCGAACTTCCCTTGAACACATAACGACAGGACACAAGAGTGACTTGGCAACATGACTAAATGAGCACCGTGTGATATCATGCGATGATTTAGGAGGCATCGAGGCATGCTCCATATGACTGGAAGAGTAACCAACCGAAGGAGTAAAGAGACTCATATGGATGGTACAACTACTAGGCAAAATAAAACCCAACTGTAAGATAATGAGACATACAGGTTTCATGTTAAAGGGTGACGTGGATGATGCCTCCAATGGATAAACTGAAGATAGATGTTCCATTCTTTCTGTTTTTATAAGGTCCTTTTTCGTAACTAGTCTATCCCAATCTGGAAAAGGGTTAAACTTGTACTAGGTAGATGACACTTTAGGTACTTTAACGAGCATGAAGTAGACAAGTCCGCTTGACAATATTTTCTAAGTCAAGGAGTCTGAAAAGAGATTAAATAAGAATCCTCTTAGAGGAACAGGTGGTATAAAGGGTAGAAAATGGTTCTGGTAATGATGGAATTGCTCATGACGTAATGTGGACATGAGGCTAGCTAATAAGACAACTCATCGCAGTGGTGCCTCCAGGAAAGGGTAAAACACCAAGTGAATGCGAATGGTAGGACAAGCATATGATGATTATATAATAGACACTCCAAGGCTAAACTGCAAAATTAGGGTACTAAAGTATGGAAATTACGAGGGATAAAATGTGGAATCCTCCTCAGGTACAACCAGAAATATGATTAAGAAGAGAACATGAGGCTCAAATTCGAAGTCATGGTGGGTCAGAAGGAGGGATTCCGAGAACAATAAAAAATGACGGCATGGACACCAATACAACAAGAGGGTGTTAAATAGGGTATTCATGATTAGATAATATCTACCTCCAAATTGTGACATGCATAAAGGAAGTGGCAAAAAATCACAATTTGACGGTGTCAGACCTAAGGCATAAATAGCGCTGACGGTCAAAATTCAAAGTCGGCAAAAATGATCTACACCTGTATGCCAGTAAAAGGATCATACCTAAGGCCCGGTGTAATAAAAGGTATACTCTCAAGGTAAAAGCAAAAAATTGACTCCCAAGTCCTCCTGCAAAAGGTAGACTAAAAAAATATATCATAAAGTTCAAAAACCCACTTGAACCCAAATATTAAGAAAGGAATATTTTGGAATATGCCAAAAGATACCAAAAAATGGTTATAAGAGTAACTCATACCTCTCTATTTTCTCATTGTGAATTCTGTGAAGAAAGGAGGAGTGAGCTTCTAGGGGTTTTAGAGAAAAAATAAGGAGGATCCTGCAACCATCTTCAAGCAAGTAAGTAGCAAATCACCTCCCTCGCAGTCATTTTTTTATGTAGAAGTCTAGCCACTGGGTTTACAAGTAGGGGCATGTATTTGTAGAGGAAAAATTCCCTTAGCCGTGGGCTTGCCACAGGCAGCTTGCGGCCAAAGAGGCCGAATCGTGGGCATGCCATGGGTTGTCCGTAGCTAGAGTCGTGAGCTATCAGTTTCAAGGCCGTGGCCAGGGGGAAAAATAGGGAACATATAAGTTATTTATTTTGAAGTTTTTTTTACTATGTTTTAATTTTAAATTCATAGTGACTGCCATGCATAATGTGGGTGTAGGATAAGCCATGGTGTATGAAGGGAGAGAGAGGAAACACGCGATATATTACATGGGCCACCATAATTGCACTAAGATATTGTGGTTCACCTAATTTTTTTAGGGTCCCAAGCATGGAAAGCCAGGATTATCTCTTGTCATATATAATCAGGTGGTGGGATGTGTACACTCAACAATTCATTGTTGGGCTAGAGAGATTCACCATAGAAACTTCAAACATCTACTTTCTCACTGATATATCAAGGTGAGGGGCTCCAGTTGTGTTGATAAGAGTGCGAAGCCACTTAGGGGAAACAATAAGAAGTATGAGAGCTTCCCACTATAGGGAAGTGGAAGGGGTAGACAAAAAGAATATCCTCATAGAGGAGATAGAGAACTAAACCCGTCGTACCATAACTTATACAATGAATCGAGTAACAGGGTCCGTAGCACCCCATGCAGCGACAGTGCGACAGTTGGAGCTATGTATACGATGTTTGGAACCCACTGTGTTTAACTGGTGTGAAGGGATGGTAGCTAATGTGAAGGCTCAACTTACAAAGCTAAAGAGGAGAAGGATTGACACTTGCGAATATGGGAGTTTACAGATTTTATTTGAGAAGCTTCCAGTGATGAGGCCCCAACCACTGGATTATGTATCTTCTCCACCAGCAAGACAACCTTGTATGTTTAGATGGAGTACTGGTTTACCATGATATGATAGAGTGTATGGTGAAAACAGATACCCAATGACATATTGGAAATGGATGACGGTAGTTTCATTGCGAGAGGATTATTATCCATATGATGGGATGTATTTTACTTGAGATCCCATCATAGACTTGCCCATTGGTGAAGGTTTGGATGGAAGGGGTAAAGAATTTTGGCTTTTTATGTTTTGTAATTTTTTGGGATTTTTGGAATATTTGGCTTTTTGGTTTTTTTAACTAGAGTACATAGTTACTAATGACATGGTTTTCTACATGCATATGTGGCAGCTACACTCCCGGCCAGATTTTCTCCTTTGAGGAGACATGTACCAGAGGCCCCGACCTTGACAAAGGAGATAGAAGATGAGGATGAGTATCTATGAGAGTTCACTCGAAATTTCAAAGGACTAACTTTGGGGGTTCCTTCGAGGAGGCTTGATGAAACACCTTGACATATGCAGAGGCACTTCGTAGGAGTGGCCTCATCTTGTCGTCACGATCTACTTCGCGAATCCTAAATGTGGTTTTATGTTATCATGAGCATCACTGAATGGGGGTAGTGGCACATGGTTGTGAATTTTTTGATGTAATAGCATGTATATGTAAAAGTAGCCAAGGCCTCAGTTGCCTAATTTTGAACTGTGTATTAGGAATTTTTGAAATAATAAAAGACTGATTTCTATGTGTTTGTTTCTATTGTGTATGTACAATATATTTTTAAATGTTCATGTGAATGGTTTTAAAATGTTAAAAATGGGACAAATGCCACTCTAACACATAATTAGCTAATGAATCAACCAATCAGTTTTGATCTCCAGGAATATGTAGATAAGTAATGTAGTCAAATGAACGTTCTAGGAGATGTACCCTAAAAAACTAACGAAGTAGAGTAGGATTCCTTACAGAGTAAAGACGGTTGAGATGGGACACTATGAGTTGAGAGTCAAGTTGAATAATGAGATGGCATATGCCAAGATGAGTGGCCTTGGTCAAGAGCTCAATGACAGCACTATACTCATCCATGTTGTTTGTGAGGGGGTGAAGACAAACACCTCCAGAACTCACAAGCTCATCGGTGGGTGAAAAAGGGACCCAAGCGGCGGAAGCAACGTTTCGAGTGTAATGGCTTGCATCATTTGTAAAGCCTCTATAAGGTAGTGAGGGTGTTGACATCTGTAAAACAAAGACCAGACACACGAATTACAGATAGGAAACCGAGGTAATGACAAGCAAAACAAACTGATCACACTCCCCCCTATATACATAATATACAAGCGACCATGCGAAGAGACTAAGCACAATATCATTTTAGATAGAGCCCATTATGAGGCTTCGACAGTGGATTCCCTTCATAATCAACCAACTCATCAGCCCCTTTCTTGATAACACGTTTAACAATATAGGGACCATGCCACATAGGTTCGAGTTTACCAGCCCCTAACTTATCATGGTCTTGATCGTAAACCAAAACCAAATCACCCTCATAAAAGACACAAGGTTGGACATATTTATCATATTGGGCCTTAACATGTTTCTTATGAATTTCTTTATTGACTAGTGTGAGAAAGCGTTGTTCATCGAGATGGGTGAGTTTTAACAAGCATTCTTCCTCAACTGAGATGTCAGGGAATAACTCAACAACTAGTTTAAGAGAAGATATTTCGAACTGGATATGAGAATTGACTCAACCCCATAAACCAATTGAAATAGGGTGAAGCCAATAATAGACTTGACGTGTTTCGGTATGCCCACAAGGTGGAAAATAAAATAAGGTGCCAATTGGATTTATGTTTTCCTACCATCCATCGCAACATGGTTTTCAAAGTATGATTGACAGCTTCTACTTGCCCATTAGCTTGAGGATAGTATGGTGATGAATGTTCATAACAAAAACCAAATTTGGTAGCTAGTTCCTGCATCAAATGGTTTTGAAAGTGTTTTCCATCATCAGTGACGATGCGTTTAGGGACACCAATCCTAGCGATAACATGGTTGAAAAAGAACAATGTGGCAGTATCACTATCATTGAGATGTGTAGGCATGACCTTGGCCCATTTGGTAAAATATTCAACAACGAAAATAATATGATGATGTCCTTGGGTAGAGGGTGGGTTAGAGTGCATAAAATCAATTCCCCTCTGGGCGAAAGGTCCGACGACTTAAGTCACCACATTCGTGTTCGAGTTCAAAAACTTTGAAATTCGAATAAAGTTCGACAATTAAAATTTTAGCGATAAAATTCAGCATTAAATTCAACATACTAGAAATTTGAAATATATATATATATATATATATATATATATATATTAAATTTGAAATTTTAATATATATATATTAAAATTTTGAATTTTTAAACACATAGTAGGTTGAAAAACACATATGTAAAGTGCAACCTTTAAGTTTAGTTACTTAACTCTAATTACAGTGACTTGACTTTAATTACATTGAATTACCTGGCAATCTGATAGTCAAATAGTAATCACGCTTTTAGTGACAAGCTAGCAGGGGTTTCATTCTTGTACAAACATGATCATCACAACTCCATTAATTCATGGCATTTCCTTCGCCAAAAAGTGTGCATAATCCTCAATATTTTGGCTCAAACGGTAACTCACAGTTAATTTATCTTACAAACATCCACGTATTCTTCCAACTTTGTTAAATTTTTGGGTAGGATCTTCAATAATTTTTAGAGATTGTTAGGCAAGGACTATAAGGGGAAGAAAAATAAATGGATCAAATGTCAAGTCACTTCAACAAGGGTGTAGTGGGAGTTGGAGCCTGGAGAGTGTCCGTAGGGTTCTAAGATCTATTTATTTTTAAATCATAAATCGTGAAAACAACCTTGTCCAAAAAAACCGCCAAAAAAGCATAACCCAAACCCGAATCTATTAGAATAAAGGGAAATTTTCTTAATTTTGTTTAAGTTCGAGATGGTGTTCGGGTTCAAATTCCTTTCCACCTTTATGTTCGGCAAACAAAATCAAACAAATTCAAATTGCTTTTAAGTTCGACGAACTTCGAATTTGAAGGATTATATTCGCCGAACACAGTGACTAAGACGATGACGATGACTGGATGTAGCGGGGCAGGCTAAGCATGCATATTATGAGAAAATATTTGATAGGGATGGCTATGATACAATCTTTAAAAAGGTAAGGCCAAAACTAACCTACGCATAATATTTTTTGAGCAGTGCCATGCCTAGACAAATGACCACCACAAGCCACAATGTGGCAATCATTTAAAACACACTCGACTTCAGCATGGGTAAGACATCGACATAGGACAATATTGACACCTCGACAGTAAAGAGTATCATTGATAATAAGATAGTTTCAGGATTGATGGTGTATACATCGACAATCTTCATGATACAATTCGGACCGAAAGCGTTGGGTTTGGAGATAGAGAATGATGTCTCCATACCAAGGGTTAGAAGTGCTAATGAGGAACAAAGATTCATCAGGTAGAAGATCCAAGGCCATAATTACCTCATCAGCTGGAGGAAACTCAACAAGAAGCTCAGCTAAGGCTAGGGATTTCTTAGATTTAGCAATGGAAAACTCCAAATCAAACTCCTGAAGGATGACAATCCATTTGGAGTATTTCCCCACTATGATTTGATGAATAAGGATGTGTTTCATGGGGTTGGAGTCAAGAATGACCATACTCTTTCACACAAGGATATAATGCCTCAATCGTTGTACAACAAACACCCTTAAAAGGGCCAACTTCTCGACATGGGAATAGAGAAGCTCGATACCGATTAGGCCTTTGCTAAGGTAATAGATACGATGTTCATTACGCATGTTATCCTCTTGAATGAGAACCATGCCTAAGGAAAATTACGAAGCAATGATATATAATAAAAAGTCTCAGTTGAAGTCAGGAGGATTCAGTAAAGGTGCTGACAACAAAGGCTGTTTGAGATCATCAAAAGAACGTTGGGCTTGGTCATCCCAGAAAAAGGTAATCCTTTCTTCAAAAAAAACATAAAAACATAGGAAGTGTGGGCATAGTTGGCAATGAAACGACATAAAAAAATAGCATTTCCCTGAAGTCTTTGAAGCTGGTGGATAGTATGAGGAGGAGGCAGGTTGGTAATTTCCTTGACCTTCGAAGGATCTACACAGATTCCTTCTTGAGATACGATGAATGCTAGAAATCATCGAGATTGTATGAAAAATACACATTGATGTGGATTAAGCCAGATTTTGTGAAAATGACATTGGAGAAATACTTCACGAAGGTGAGAAGGATGGTTGCACCATAGCAAAGATCAAGCATTAAGGTCGTCAAAGTAGAGTTCAATGATGTGTTTGAGGTCATGAAATGCATAAGACATAGCCCGCTGGAAAGTAGCCCCATCATTTTTAAGACCAAAAGGCATTTTACGATAGGAAAATGTACCCCAATGAAAGATAAAAGTAGTCGTGTGTGTTGGAAATACTAGGGGGGGGTGAATCAATATTCCTTTCAATTAGAGCATTAGTTAATCTTAAATTATTATCAGTTTTTGTACAATGATAGTAGCAAACAAGAGGAACACAAATGCACACAATTTTTAAGGTGGAAACCCACTCTGGGACAAAAACCACCTAATGCTTTTCTAATAATTCTTTAATATTCAACTCCAATTGAAAATAAAGCTCCAACTTCCTAGAACCTAGAAAAGAATTCTTCTCCAGCTCCCACTGTATGGATGCTCCAACACCCAAGATTCTTTAGTAGTCAATTGAATGGATGCCCCAACACCCAATGAGCTACAACTCACCCTAGCACCACCCTACCACCCTGTAGAAGAATAAAAGAAGAATGGACTCTCGTACCAGGGAAAATGGTCCACTTTACAATGATACAGAATGATGTAGAAGAAGAAAATATACTAGACCATAACCCAAACTTTGACACAACCACCTAATTATGATCCTAGACCTCCCAACATTTCCTCTTCAACCCTTGGTAGATAGGCACTAGTACAATTTGTACAATAATGTATTTACAATGACTAAGTACAATGATACCTTTACAATGATTGTATGCAGTGCTGCCCACTTGAAGACTTCATATGATGAACTTATTTCTATTGTTATGCACCTTGGTTGTTGCTCTTTTCATGCTACCCTTTTCTGCATCTTTCTTTGCTTTGCTGCCGTAGAAAGTCTGGTCCTTTGCAACCCTTGACAACACATGATCTAGCTTTTTCTTGCCTTCTAGGAGCTCGATATTGAATCTGGTGTATCTCTGTTATTTTAGATCCTCAATATCTGATTTTTGGTCCTTTAGTAGTCCTCTGTGTCATCTTTCCAATGCCATAGGTCTGACCCAATTTGGATTCTTCAAGAGAGAGTTATACCCAATCTCTGACAATGCCCTAATTATGGATTGTTTCATCTAAGCAAACTTGTACGGAATGCCACGTGTCATTGATTCTTTATTTGGATTTGAAATTGATAGAGCAAAAAGTACATACTGTGCACTATCTTCCAATTTTTACAGAATTCCAAGCCGATACTCATAGAGAGAGCTATGATGAATTTACCAAGGTTACTACTTTGAGATGAATTTAAGGAGCCTGTAAAAACCCTGACTTCCACAGATCATATCTCCAAAAATATTGCGCATCTTGATCTAAAATTTTTGCAGAAGCTTCCTCAGTATTTTGTCTTCGCCTCATGAAAATTTCAGCTTCTGAACCTTCGTAGAGAAAAAGTTAGAGCGCAAATGCCACGATGACCTGTTTCAGATGGCCAAATCCCTTGTATAAGGAGGAAATGAGGATCACAATTTATATAAATGCTTAGGTTGAGAGGGGCTTCAACACGTGAACGTGGGAGGGATTTTAGGAGATTAAAAAATATTAATTATGACTTTTCAATGACCCATGCCCCAACCCCATGGGGTTTTAGCCCAATAACTGGGGGTACAAACTTCAAACATGAATATCTCTCAAACCGTGAAGAATTACATGGCATGCCATATATCAACGGAAACATCTCGACAAGTAGAAACCATCAAAATAATTACTGACCCATAATATATTAATTTGGTAGGTCAAAATTCCCATGAAATATTGGGTTAGCCCCTGGTGCTGCTTGGGTTGACATCAATGACAACCGTTGATCAACAATCTCCCCCTTGGCATTAATGGCAACACAAGTACTCCCCCTGCGATCATGACACCTCATCATACAGCATTATATCCCCCTTTGACATCAATGGAAAAGGGTAACTCCCCCTAAAACACAACCATCCTGTGGACCTGTACACACTTCCACTCCCCCTGACACACAACCGTCCTGCAGACCTGTAATCTACTTCCTCCCCCTTTATATTCTGAAAAAGGAAAAACTAATGAGAACTTGGGAGAATCCAAAGCTTCTGGCGAAGATATTCCAATGCTGGTGAATATTTAATATGTGATTCTTTTGGTGCTGCTTGGAATCTTGCTACTTGTCCAACTTCTTGCATAACATCTGGTTGGGAGGCTGTTACATATAGAAGAATACTAATCATAGATATGTACAACCTTTGATCCACATCCTTAGATGAGTTGTCTATGCTAAATTTGCAACTTGTTACCATTGGAGTAAGGATGGGTTTGCAATCTTCCATTTTAAATTTGTTGAGCATTTCCTTGATGTACTTGGCTTGACATATAGATATTCCTTTCTCTTGCTGAGATATTTGGAGCCCTAAGAAGTATGTCAGCTCACCAAGTAAAGACATCTCGAAATCACTTTGCACCTTTGTAGCAAACTTCTTACTTAGTCGATCATCATTGCTACCAATTATTGTATCATCCTCTTTAGCTATTAGACATGCTTTAGTTGCTTCATCCATAACATATATGTCATTTGGAGCTCGACTTGCTGTAGCCACAATTTCACCATACACACCTTTCTTGATTTCACATTTTGTGGAGTTGAATAGTATTGTGTGTCCTTGATCACACATTTGTCCAACACTGAGCAGATTGTGATTCATGTTTTCAACCAATAGAACATTTTTGGCTAGAGCATATTTTCTTCCGAGAGTGACAATAC
This sequence comes from Pinus albicaulis, assembly GCA_034641835.2. Lineage (NCBI taxonomy): Eukaryota > Viridiplantae > Streptophyta > Pinopsida > Pinales > Pinaceae > Pinus > Pinus albicaulis. The sequence goes on along the minus strand of CM076570.1, from coordinate 1,047,008,765 downwards.
TCGATCTTATAACATTTGAAGATCCATCATTTCAATATTGTCTCATCCTCTTTTTCTTTTTCAAAGATAAATCTATTTATCTCAAACACTTAAGGAGCAACTACTATCAACATACCACATATTTGTTCTTTGAGGTTTAAAGCTTATATAAAATTATCATTCTTCTTCTTCTTCCATGTTCGTTCATTTTGTGGCTTCGAAGATTCTTCTGGAGGATTTTCAAGTCTGCAGTCTTTGGCTATGTGTCCAAAGTTTCGACATTTGTAAAATTCAATATTATTTCTTAAATGTTCAAATATATTGATGTTTCGCTGAGCCCTGGGAGGTTCATATTTGACATATCTCCTGGAATTGTATTCGTTCTGACGGTACGTGTGACATTCTATAGCTTTATGACCAAATTTTCCACGTGAATAACAGTAGCCATAAAAAATATGTTGGTACCTGGATGGAAATTTTTGTCGAGGAATTGTCTTCCAAGGCTGTTCTTGCGAATCTTGTCCAATGAAGTCTACATGCATGTCAGATCTCATAGGTTCATTGTATTTTGTTGTAGAAGGTCTTGCTTCTTCTTCTTTGTAACCGAGGCCAGTTCTGTCGTTGTAAGATCGTTGATTGTTGATGAGTTCTTCTAATGCCCTTGAGCTGTTGGCATAGTTTTGGACAATTTTTCCCTTCTTCACTTCCTTACGCAGCGAGACTACTTCGGCTTCTAATGCTTCCCTTTCTTGGTTGCTTTCTTCCAACTTCTTTTGAAGTGACTCTTCAATACATTTGTGTTCTTCAACTTCAATTTGAGACCTTGAACTTGTTCTTCAAGAGTATTGGAACAAATCTTCTCTTCACAACAGATATTTTATGTTGATCAGTTTCCCTCATAAAATTCTTCATGGTTCGTCCTTCTTCGTTGCTCTGATTCTTGTTTATCAGGTTTTGGCCATAAACAATACTCTCTCATTGGCTTCTTCTTTGCTGTCACTTTCTTCATCGGATGATGAGCTATCTTCTTTAGAGAGAAAGTTCCTTTTGGATCCTTGCTTGTTGAATTTCTTAAAGCCTTTCTTTCCGTTTGAGTTTCCATTGTTTCTATTCGACATTTCATTTCGATGCCTAACTCATTATACCATACATATCAATTAGCTACTCTGAATTATCCTACTAATTTTTAAACTTCTCAAAGAATGCTATTCCTGTTCCTCGAAAGACTCCTACCATCTCTTTCACGACTGCAGGTAGTGCATGTCTTTTTTCAATAGAGGGTTGTTTATCCTTATTGGGTTTTCTTAGATACAATGAACACAGCTTCCTAGATGTAGCTACCTCTTCTCATCAAGTCTCATTTATGCATGCTATGAGAACTTGGTAATTCCTCTTCGCCGAGTTTGAATCTCCCTCGTAATGTTCTAATAATCTTTTGTATAATAGTCTTCTCGTCAACTGTCTCTCCCAATCCTTCCAGAGTATTGGTTATTTCATCAACGTATTGGAAGTATGCAGCAATTTTGCAATCTTCTTTCATTCTGAGTTGCTCAAATTTTGCTCTATAGATTTGAAGCTTTGCTTCTTTGACATTTGAGTCACCTGCATATATATGTTCAAGCTTGTCCCATACATTTTTGGCAGTTTTACAACCCAAAACCTTATGATAAGCAGATTCAATAAGTCCATTAATAATAATATTCTTTGCTTTTGCATCATTTACCAAATTCTTCTTACCTTGTTCATCCATAGTTGATGTAAATCCATTTTGAACAGTGTCCCATACTTCGTAACCTTGCGCCAAGAGATAGACCTCCATTCTTCCTTTCCAGAGTGCATAATTATTTTCATTGAATAGAGGTACACCATTCTTGGTATGCTCCATGACCTCCTTCCAGTTGTTAAACTGTTATTGAAGGAACCAAGCTCTGATACCAATTGTTGGAAATACTGGGGGGGGTGAATCAGTATTCCTTTCAATTAGAGCATTAGTTAATCTTAAATTATTATCAGTGTTTGTACAATGATAGCAGCAAACAAGAGGAACACAAATGCACATAGTTTTTAAGGTGGAAACCCACTCCAAGAAAAAAACCACCTAATGCTTTTCTAATAATTCTTGAATATTCAACTCCAATTGAAAATAAAGCTCCAACTTCCTAGAATCTAGAGAATAAATTTCTCCAGATCCCACTGGATGGACGCTCCAACACCCAAGATTCTTCAGTAGTCAACTAAATGGATGCCCCAACACCCAATGAGCTACAACTCACCCTAGCACCACCCTACCACCCTATAGAAGAATAAAAGAAGAATGGACTCATGTACCAGGGAAAATGGTCCACTTTACAATGATATAGAATGATGTAGAAGAAGAATATATACTAGACCATAACCCCAACTTTGACACAACCACCTAATGATGATCCTAGACCTCCTAACACTGCCTCTTCAACCCTTGGCAGATAGATACTAGTACAATTTGTACAATAATGTATTTACAATGACTAAGTACAATGATACCTTTACAATGATTGTATGCAGTGCTGCCCACTTGAAGACTTCATATGATGAAATTCTTGCTGCTATTATGCACCTTGGTTGCTGCTCTTGTCATGCTACCCTCTATTGCACCTTGTTTTTCTTTTTTGCCATAAAAATTCTGGTCCTTTGCAACCCTTGACAACACATGATCTAGCTTTTTATTGCCTTCTAGGAGCTCGATATTGAATCTGGTGTATCTCTATTATTTCATATCTCAATATTTGATTTTTGGTCTTGTAGTAGTCCTCTGAGTCTTCCAATGCCAATGGTGTTCCATCTCCAATTTGATTCCTCTAAGAGAGTTATACTCCACCCTCACAATGCCCTAATTGAACATTGTTTTAAATAGCGCACTAAATTATATCATATGCCACGTGTCGTCGTCTTCATTTGGCTCAAAAATTGATAGAGCACAAAGTACATACTGTGCACTATCTGTCACTTTTACGGAATTCCAATCCGATAATCACAGACGACGAATTTACCAAGGTCACTTCTTTGAGATGAATTTCAGGAGCCTATAAAAACCATGACTTCCACAGATCATATCTACAAAAATATTGTGCACCTTGATCTAAATTTTTTACAGCATCTTCCTCAAGATTTCTTCTTAGCCTCATAAAAATTTAAGCTTCTGAACCTTCATAGAAAAAAATTTAGAGCGCAAATGCCACGATGACCTGTTTTAGATGGCCAAATCCCTTGCATAAGGAGGAAATGAGGATCACAATTTATATAAATGCTTAGGTTGAGAGGGGCTTCAACAAGTGAACGTGGGAGGGATTTTAAGAGCTTAAAAATATTAATTATGACTTTTCAATGACCCATGCCCCAACCCCATGGGGTTTTAGCCCACTAACTGGGGGTACAAACTTCAAACATGAATATCTCTCAAACCGTGAAGAATTACATGGCGTGCCATATATCAACGGAAACATCTTGACAAGTAGAAATCATCAAAAGAATTATTGACCCAGAATATATTAATTTGGTAAGTCAAAATTCCCATGAAATATTGGGTTAGCCCTTGGTGCTTCTTGGGTTGACATCAATGACAACCGTTGATCAATAGTGTGCTAGTCTTTTGGTTTAATTTCAATCTGGTTTTATCCCGAGAAACCATCCATAAACAAAAATATCGTGTTAGTGGTACAGACATCAAGGATATGGTCAATAAAAATAGTAGGATAATTATCTTTAGGACATGCCACATTCAGATCGTAGTAATCAACATAGACGCAAATATTTCCTTGTTTTTTATCAATAGGAACAGGATTAGATACCCATTCTGTCAACATGACATGATAGATAAAACCAACATCAAGAGGTTTTTGAACCTCAACTTTAATGGTTTTTTCTTTATGCGTGTTAACCTACCATAGATTTTTCTAAACAGGTTTAACTCCTGGACATGTCTTAATTTCATGTTGGATGATACGTGGATCGATGTCAGACATCTCTTCGTAAGCCCATGCAAAAACATCGCGAAATTATTTGAAAAGGGCGGTATAGGTGGTGATCTCAGAGGGAGTGTAATCAGTCCCAATCAAGATATTTTCCATGACACTTGGTTTCATGGGAATATTGATTGGAGTGGTAGAAGAAATGTTAGCCAGGTTCCCTTTCGAAGAAATGGAAAAAATCCATTGGAAATGTGAAGAAGTACTAGAAATGCCATAGGAATCTAGGATTTGATGAGACTCATCCAAAACCTTTACGTTGTGGAGAAATGAAAATCGATGATGGAGGGGTCCCCATGTATGGTCAGAGACAGACATGATTTCTCGAATAGCTTTGTCAAAATGTAATGGGAAGTTGAGAAAGTCACAAGAGGAAGGAGGATCAAAAACCCAGGAAGGCAAGAAGAAATCATCTGGTGGTACCAAGATGGCAGCACAAGAGTCATCAAAGGAAGAAGTCAGTTGGATAGCCTGATAAGAAGGCTCTGCTATACTTAAAGGCATGGACGTGCCATATGAATCATTCTCAGATTCACCATGCACCACCAAAGGATCGTAGAAAATTTAGGGTCCACAGGTGCGAGAAGAGATCATATGGAAACAGTTGACACCGAGAGAATGATTGTTGGGTGAGGGGAGCTGAGGAAAAACCCCCATAAAAGTGGAAATTTTGAAGAGGACCGAATCAACACTTTAGAATTGACTGATATTATCCCCCACAAGCGTAACAGTAGTTCCGATAGTAGTAGAAAGCTAGGCCGATGGCACATAATAGTCAAGCTGGTCAATAGTAATGATATTTCCTTCATGAGGAAAGAAAAGTAAACGAAACACAAATGAGACCACTTCAGTAATGGCATAAAAAAAACTATGCCCAAGGAGTAGGTTATAATCTAAAGGAGCATTGACGACTTTAATATCGACATGTACTGTTTTATCCCCTAACTTAATGGAAAAATGTGGGAGGACCCCTTAGGAATGAAATTGTGACTGTCAAAGGCTTGGAGAGTGGTATTAGACATTATGAGAGCTGGAGAGCCAATGGATTTCCAACAAGATATGGACATGACATAGGTGGTAGAGCCCTCATCTACTAGAGTGCGATGGATATTCTTTTGAGAAAATCGCACTATAATCTGAAAATCAATTTGATGGGCAAGACAAGGAGCAAATTTCTCAGCATTAAAAGTGATGAAACTAGAGTCAAATGGGTCAACTCCACCGATGGAAAATAAAAAGGCTTTGCGCCACTGAGGACAACTTTGCAAGACCTCCAAATAATACATGGCACAAGGCGCCTCGGCTAGATCTTCAACAATACTGTGGCGTTGAGTGGCCATGGCAGAAGTGTTGTGTGTCATATTATGTAAAACACCCTTGGGAGGGTGATAAGAAGGTTCCATAGGATTTTCCAGAGTGAGAGGTCCAGTGGAACTAGGTGGAGTTGATGAGTCTTTGGAGGGAGGACTCGACTCAGGTACATCATAAGACTTCTCTCGCGTGGTCACGTTAACATATTCTTTGCACATGGAGACGGTTGAATTGTGAGGGGGATGGGAAGATGACCCCTCCTTGCCCCCTTTGCATAGGTCAAGATGGTTGAGAAACCATTTTTTGCTAGGGTTGTGTAGGGAATGGATGAGTTAAAACAACAGGCTGTTGAGAATATGACAGTGAAAGGAGCCTATGAACTTCATCAATTCAAGGATAATCATGAGTAAGGTGATCACCCTAACAATTTTACAAGGGAACTTAACTTTCCAGTGACGCTCATAGTGGCCCCTCCCTGACTCTCAAGATTGGGTTTAGAATCTTGGACAGTTTGATTTTTTTTTTTTTTTCCCTATTGTTCTTGTTCTTTTTACCACTAGTTTGTGAGTTGTTCTTTGGTTGAGTGGACTTCACCGTAAGAACATCGGTGGACTTCTCCGGAGGGGTTGCTTTAGCAGAGCTAGACGCACTTGCTGGGGCTTGAGATGTAACAATCAGATGCCCAAGGTGGGCAACAAGTTGGCTCATGGGATCAGAAACAAACTCAATCATGCCATTGACATGTGGTCCAGGAACATGCTTAGGTGGGTCAATGGAAGGCCTAGGGGCATTAGGAAAAACGTCGTACAGTGTACCCAACTATGAATATATGAGATCCAATTGTTGGGAAGCTAGAATGGATTGCTCCTCAGTGACGGCTTGAAACATAGACACATCTTTGGAAATCTATGGCTGGAGTGATCTAATGAACCATTTACAAAGAATATCATCGGGTAACTTGGTTATTACTAACCTATTTTGATGACGCCACTCATGAATGTGATCATAAATGAGTGTGGCATCATCCTGTTTGAAGTTAGAAAAAAGATGAGAGTCAATATCATACCGGTATGGTAACTGAAAATGTGTTAGGAAGGTTGAACTAAAGAGGAAAAATCACTGTAGGAAGCAGTATCTAACTCAATGTACCATTTGGCAGCATCCCTGGTTAACATTATTTGGAACAAGCGAATTTTGATAGAATTATCCACAAATGAATTGGATGAACACGATATATGGTAAGTGTTAGTATGGGTGGATGGATACTCCCTAGGATTTCCTTCAAAATTGTGAATATCATATGGTAACTTGGCGGGAATAGGTGGCCACCAGGGATCATGATGGATGGGGTCATTTATCAATTTAGTTAAATTGGTATATCAAGAGAGGATAGAAATGGATTATGAATTTGACTAAATGGGTCATAGGTAGGAGAACCCCCTAACCAACATTGCGGTCCCCCATAAACATATTTGATGGATGCGTTTGCTGGTGGTGAAAAGGGTTTGCTCCTAAAAAAAGGTTGTTGCAGGCTAGTGTAACTGGTAGATGGATGTTTCCCCCTAGGGTAAAAGCCTCCATAGAGCAATGGACCCATAAAATCATGATTGCTAATGGGGTTGTACCTAGGGTGAAAATAAGGACCAGAGTTCACAGTAGGATCGATGTAAGGGGAATGACCCAGGTAAGACATGGTACTGGCAAAGAGTGAACTATACCAAGCTTATGTCATAGTAGATGTCACATTTTCCTTAGGATGACTAAGGACAATAGATGATCCCCCCCACAAATTCCCAGAAGTAACGTGCTTAACTGAGGAACAAGAATAGTCGATTGGGAAAATGATGGTATGTAAATTCCTGTACCTACTAGCTGACTAGGTTGGGGTGCCATAGCCGAGATTTCTAATGCAAACAATAGTGATGTATCAGGCTCCGCCATAGGGTAAATGGTTGATAACAACACGTAAGAGTTGGCCGATGTAGAACCGTCATAATTCAGTCGTAGTAAAGTAGGCCCTAAAGGTTTAATCAAAGGTGGGTTAGCAGGCATCAGAGTCGTTCGCCAAAGTCTCAATAGAAACAAGATTGCTATTAATGGGGCCAGATACAGATTCCAACACTATACGGTGGTCTAATTCATGAGCACCAACATATACTCTTCATGCAAGAGAAATAAGTTCACTTCGTTCAGGAAGCAAACCTTGAAGAAGACATGAATGCCAATGTGCAAATTCAGCCAGGGTGATGGTAAATAAAACACAATTAATTTAGTGCAAACACCTTAAGGCCAAAACTATTTACTCGGACCAAACAACATGCTCTAGAAACTTCCTAAAAGATAACACATGCAAACATAATACAAAGAAGCTAATGGTGGAAGAGTTATAGCAGGGACCTTCTTCCCAGCCCTTTTAGCTGTGAACTTGGCACAAATGCCCCCACAAACGTGGAACACCCGCCAAGAGGACTTAGAGAGTATGACTAATATTTTTCCCAGGTACAAAGAAGATGACCTTGACCCTGCACTTGTGTATGAGCCTTAGAAAGAAAGGCCACTAGGGTCACCACGTACAATAACACGACCTTGGGGGATAGTCGCAAGACAAACCAACATGTAAGGGTAGGAAACATAACCCCAAAAGGACCCAAGACCAAAACCCCCTTGAGATTTACCTCCCAAGTGGTCCCTAAGTGATAAACATCGTTTGTATGCATGGAAATTCTGCTATATCGTGCCAACCAAAACTAAGCAAAATGGGTCATGTCACCCCGCTTAACCCAAGTGTGACCTCATGCCTAACCCTTTTGTGAGGAGGTCTTTCCAGACCGCACTACTGCAAATGGATTTTCACTCCCTATCACAAGCTACAAAGTTGATTTTACGGTCTTGGAGTGGTTAACTCACACTCCTACCTCCAAGACCCTATCCTAAGCTAGTGTTGGTGTACTACCAGTAAAAAAGAAAGATGAATCGAGTTGATTTTATTATCGTGTTAATTTTAATGGTTGTTTTTTACTGAAGCGAGAAGCAGCATAAAACTGAGATGGTGTGTAGGACTCTTAGTTAGTCACCCTAATGCTGCTATATGCACTTTTTCATTTTCAATTCGATGAATGCTAGCTACGAGAGGGAAACAAATTATCTAACACACCAATTCCTACCAAAATTTAATTTCCAATAAATATTCCTGAATGCAAGATATCCCAAGAGTTTTGAATTAATGACCCAAAAAAACACCAAAAATGAAACTGAGAAAGAGACCAAAACAAGTTTCCCAAGAAAGAACGCAAAACACTCCAAAAGCGAAAAATCTAGGGAAACAAAGGCCAATCAAAGACACACTTAAAGAAATAAAAAAGGAAATCCAAAGTGGAAACAAAATCTGGAAATGTCAATCCTGCTAGAGCTGTAGCACAATGGCTCCACTAGGGCCAATGTTCTAGAAGGGACTAAACCACACCCTAGAGGGAAAGAGGCCTAAACAAGATCTAAAAGAAAGTGATATAATGTGACAAAACACTTTCAAAAGAACTTGATCAGAATGGAAACTGTGAAACCAGTCACAACAACACTATTTTTGACACTAAAAACCAGAAATCGAATAGATCACCCAATGAATAGGAATGAAAATGAGACAAAATCTCAAAATACGAATGTGAAATGTAAATCAAACCCAGACAAATGATGAATACAACCAATCGAAACTGATAACGCAATCAAGATATCAAACTCAAAACTTAAGCTAGGGCCCTTAATCAAAGACTCGAGAAGACCCTATCCTAAGCTAGTGTTGGTGTACTACCATTAAAAACGAAAGACAAATCGAGTTGATTTTATTATTGCGTTAATTTTAATGGTAGTTTTTACTGAAGAGGGAAGCAACGTGAAACTGAGATAGTGTGTAGGACTCTTAGTTAGTCACCCTAATGCTACTATATTCACTTTTTCATTTTCAATTCGATGAATGCTAACTACGAGAGGGAAAAAAATATCTAACACACCAATGCCTATCATATTTTAATTTCCACTAAATCTTCCTGAATGCAAGATATCCCAAGAATTTTTAATTAATGACCCAAAAAAAAACCACAAATGAAACCAAGAAAGAGACGAAAACAAGTTTCCCAAGCAAGAACGCAAAATACTTCAAAAGCGAAAAAGCTAGGGAAACAAAGCCTAATCAAAGACACACTTAAAGCAATAAAAAGATAAAGCCAAAGTGGAAAAAAAATCTAGAAATGTCAATCCTGCTAGGGCTGCAGCATAATGGCTCCACTAGGGCCAATGTTCTAGAAGGGACTAAACCACACCCTAGAGGCAAAGAGGCCTAAACAGGATCTGAAAGAAAGTGATATAATGTGACAAAACACTTCCAAAAGAACTTGATCAGAATGAAAATTGCACAAACAGTCACAACACCACCATTTGTGACACTAAAAATCATAAATCGAATAGATCGCCCAATGAATAGGAATGAAAATGAGACACAATCTCAAAATCCGAATGTGAAATGTAAATCAAACCCAGACAAATTATGAATACAACCAATCGAAACTGATATCGCAATCAAGATATCAAACTCAAAACTTAAGCCAAGGCCCTCAATCAAAGACTCGAGGAGACCCTATCGTAAGCTAGTGTTGGTGTACTACCAGTAAAAACAAAAGACAAATCAAGTTGATTTTATTATCGCATTAATTTTAATGGTTGCTTTTTACTCAAGTGGGAAGCGACGTGAAACTGTGATGGTGTGTAGGACTCTTAGTTAGTCACCCTAATGCTGCTATATGCACTTTTTCATTTTCAATTTGATGAATGCTAGCTACGAGAGGGAAAAAAATTATCTAACACACCAATTCCTACCAAAATTTAATTTCCACTAAATCTTCCTGAATGCAAGATATCCTTCCATGTAGTTTATTCTTCCGTAAAGCCATTGGATCAAGGTATGAAAATCACATCTCTCTCGCTCCTTACGAATAGCTTCAACCTACTTGTATAACCAATTGAATAAGAAATGAATACTTGTTGCAAGTAAAAAAGTCTGTTGGTCTTTGATCCACAATTGACATACCCACAATTCCTACTTCCAATATGATTTCTAGAGGTGTTGTACTAAACTATGTCTTGTTTTGTAGTTGGAAAATTGGCTCAACATAGTTTTTGTCTTGTGTTGTTTCTTCAAACGTATATATTTATTTAGCATTGATTTTGTCATCAAATAATCACACAACCTTGATATCATGAACTTCAATAACACGAATCCAGATACTAGTGGTAACATATCCATCTTCGGGATAAAAATCACCAACTTTATCAATGTCCACAGCGAAAATGCTAGCTTTATCAACATGCTCCACAAAAACATCGAGTAGGTGTCGACCATAAGGGTCTTCCCAAGAAAAATTCAGAGTTGATGCAGGCTTTAAGAGCTTTCATGCATCATCATTGAGTCCAAACTGGCAATGCTTAATCATTTTCATATTTGTACGGTTTGTTGGAAATATTTTCATTGATGGCAAAGGAGCAGAGAAGTAGAAACAATAAGGCAAAGGAGTAGATCAGAATCATAAATTATGTATAAAGGAAAATAAGGCATAAAAGAGCAAAGGAACAACATTAGAAGTGTAATCTGACACAAAGGAGCAGCAAAGAGGCATGGAGCAACATTAGAATTATTACTGAAGGAAAAGGAGCAACAAAGAATTCAAGTAATAAATGAGCTCAGTGTCGAATTGTGAATGTGTGCAGCAACGAAGGACAGTTGTGAACGAGCGGGTCAAGTCGTGCAATCTACATTCAACACAGTTCAAGAGTTGGGCTAGTATATGCATTCAAAATAGTGCAGGTCAAGGGTTGAGTCGTGTGAATTCACATTTAGAGCAGTATTGGCGGATCGCATATCGCAATTGGAATAGGAGGAATATCGCACAAACACAAAAGTCAAATAAAATGCGAAGTGCGATATGATGTTGTGGAGATGATGTGGACCTAACCCTCATATCGCAAATTGCATGTCGCAAGAGGTTATAACCGAAGATCGAAGAGAAACTGCAATAAGAATATGTGATGGGGAAACTGCAATAGGAATCCACGATAACTGTAGGACCCACTCACATATCACACATCGCAAATCTTAGAAGGATTAGCGCTCATGAACCATGTTCAAAACACAGGAATGTGATAAAGGATGTCAGATGCGATTTTATTTGAAGTCCCATTGTAATATATTTCACGTCCAGGTCTTACAACGATTTACAAAGAAAAGTCTGAATGCAGAGTTGACTAGGGTAAGTAAAAGAAATGCATGAATGCAAGGAAAGGCTCGGGTGGAGAAAAGACCCAACCCCGTGTAGAACATTGATATATGCTATTGCACCTGTTAAAAAGAAAAGGCTGAATGCAAGAGGAGAGACTCAGGCAAGTGACCCGACTATAGAATAAAGGTTATTGCAGCCAATACAATAACAAAAGTCTAAACGTGACAGGAGACTTGGGTGAAACATACTGACACTATGTGTAGAGATAAACAACGGTTACGCCTTGATAATACAACATAGGTTTGAACGTGGGAAGTAGACTTGGGTAAGTGACCTAGCAGAAAGCAAAAGGGAGAGTAAGATGAACGTCGCAATAATGAGGAGATAGGCACCATGGGTCACGTCGAGCTCAACAAAAACTCCAGGCAGAGTCTGGTGTTGATAAAAGCAGAAAGATGAATGCTGCAGGCAAGAGAAGGAAGGCAGATAGGCAGATTTGGGGAAAAGGAGATATGGTGGCACTATTGGAAACACAATAACTGGGTCGAGTCGGGTAAAAATGCATTTATGTAGAAATCTTAGAATATAACAGTAGAAACAAAAAAGAAAATGACAACAACATAAAAGACAAATACACAACAAGCAAAGAGCTGAAAGGGTTGAGTGAAATATTGTTGTAACTGTAAATGTATTAATTATTTTTATTGTTTGTGATGCAAAAGAAAGTCTCCATAGGCATAGGAAAAACTCCAAATAATGTTGAAATGATTATTTCTGTAATTTTGTTGATGTATATACCAGAACTGAAGTATGAGGAATCAAATGGGTGGAAGGTGAAGAGTCAGGCCTGTTCACTTCATATTTCGATGTAGAATGCAAACAACCGTGAGGGTATTCCTATAAATGATGTTATTATAATGAATATAGAGAGGTTGGAGAGCAGAAGAATAAGAGAGATATGATAGAGATGTTGTGCACATGAGGAGCTGATATGAAGTAGAAATGAAGGGGAAAAAGGTAGCAGTGAAGAAGGAGGATAATAGAGCAGATATCTAGGTAAATCATCATATGATTTTTATTGTTCTGTGAGGGAGTTGGAGCTTCCATATCAAGTTGTACCTTGATAGTTGTCCAGTTGGAGTTGGTTGAGGTGGGAGCCTCCTGTGGGTTGTAGCCTGTAGAAAATACATGGGAGTTGGTGCTTCCGTTTCAATTTGTAGCTCGATAAAATTCCAGTTGTAGCTGGGTGAGGTAGGAGCTTGCAGAAACTGAGGTAGTAGCCTCCTGTAGGTAGGTGACTGCAGAAAAATAGTTGTGAGAGGGAGTAGGAGCTTACCTTTGCATCACAACAATAATCAGGTGTGGTTTTATCCCTTATGTGTTTCCACTTATATCTGTTGTCCATGTGCATGATTATAATGTGTTGATGTGATGTATTATTCTACTTATTGTTTGTTTTTCACTTATACATTCTACTGATTATTCTTTAGGAAGTTGGTTATTAAATGAGTTGTTAATAAGTATAAAGAAAAAATTTTAAGTCCTTGAATGTACTAAACTGATTCACCCCCTCTTAGTTTAGCTAAGGTTCCTTCACATTTCTCTATCGTAAAAAGGACCATAAATTCAAATTTCAGTTCTTACAAACTGTCTTGTACCGTCTGTTCAATATTAAGATGTGCGTTAAAAAATTCATAGGAGGCTTTTCCCTTTGCACAAAATCGAAGAGGAAAATTGCTGATATGCAAATCGAATTCCTGTGAGTCGTCCATAGAGTGTAGGGCATTTCTTTATGAAAATTGGTGCATGAAGGAACTCATAAAATATTTGAAACTGCTTCGAATCTGTCGAAATTTCCCACGTTGAAGTCAATTGAGGTCTTTCTGCAAAAAACCTAGATTGTGATTTTTTTAAAATTTTGCTCTGTTTGTCCTTAATAAGCAATCGAAATTGATGACCTGGGAGTGCTTGTGTCTTATGTGTATGTGATTTCTACTCTCAAATGAAATTTTGGTGCTGGAATCTTCAGAACGTGCCCAGTGAAGCACCACAACCTGTTATTTTCTCCTTTGAAGGATCCCTCACTGACTGTTCACCTTCAGTCTCTAAATTTGCAAATTTAGTATTAGCTTCTACTTTTGACTCTGCATTATTTATATCCTCATCTACTTTTACCACCTTGCTAAGGTCAAATCTTAGTTTTTTTATGTTCTCCTCTAGTTGTGATATGTGATAACTGAGTCCCTCTTGGCGTTGGATCTCAATTAAACGTTTTAATGCATTTCTCTTGTTTAGGAGGTTCATTGGCCTCAACTTAGTTGGGCGCTGATAATCTATTCCACAATAAACAGTTATAGCATCTTCGTTGGACATTTTATCAAATGCCACTAGTATTCCACCACTTTCATATTCCAACATTCTTGTTATGTCTTCAACATGTGCATGGCTAATTCCTTTTGAGAGAATTTTCACTAATTCCCTGTGTTTCCAATGCAAGTGCATATTTCCACTACACCGTGAAAGACTCCTCGCCTCCCTGTAATAAAAATGTCTTCATTTTTAATCTAAGTTTGCGAAACATTATATTCTCTTCATTAGTTAATGTCTCTTGATTTGTTGATTTTTCAACAGGTGCTAACGATACTTCTTATTTAGCTAGATTGTTCTTCGCTTTCTGCTTCTTTAACTGTGCAATAGCTAGATTTCGTTGAACTCTCTTGACTGCCTCAGCTCACTCAATCTCAACAGCTGTAATGCTCATCTTTTCTTTCTCTTCACTATCCATTATCCATTTAGCTTGGGCTTCAAAGGTTTCACCTAGTGCGCCAGCAACACTGGTTCCCACCTCATCTCTTGCTGGAACTGTCGTAGTAGCTTCTGACCTTGCATTTTCCTCTTTATCTTGATGTACATTTTCCTTTGCTGCTTTCCTTTCTAATACTATTGCAACAAGTGGAGGAATAAAGTCTTTTCCTCCACACATTATAATAAAGAACTTATTTCTCAAAAGTAGAATACCTCTTGTAAGTTCTTTGAGCTCCTCTGCCATTCTTTTATTGTTGGTATTTTGAACCCCTCACTTCACAACAATGTTAGCAATTTCACATCTTTCCCAAATCTTTAGAATAAAAACAACTAATCCTTGGAGGTGCCTATTTCTCCCTAAGGAAAAGTGAACAAGTAGTGCCTTTGTAAGCTTACACAAATTGGTCAGCACTTGATTACTCAACTTTGACCTTTTTGTGCCTTAAGGAAGAAGTCTGAAAGATGTCTTGTAATTGGGAACCACTTCTGAAAGCAAGTCAGCATCTACTGGCAATGGATCACTTCCCCACCAATCAATAAAATGATGGCCCAACCCATTTGTTTCTTTTTGAGGATCCATTTCCACTATAGATTGAACAATCGATGCCTCATAATCTGGAGATAAGGGTGATTTTTCCAAATTGTAGCATAATGGTCTCATGCCTCATAAGTTGGAGATAAAGGGTGCTTAAAAAAATATTTGTTAACATTTTTTAAGTGAATAAGTTTTGAATTTTATTGTAGCCTTCAAATTTACATTACTAAGGTAACCATATAAATTAAATAACTAATAAACACAAACATACATTAATATTACTATTAATGTGATGTTATTAATAACATTAAAATTAGTATTAGAAATAATAATATATAATAATTCAATCAAATAAAATAAAAAAATAAAAATTCTTTACTTATGGTATGAGTTACCTGTCTTTTCAATAAGTTATAAGAATAAGAAATATATATGAAATTAGCTATAAAATAATTAATTTACCTGTAAATAATATTTAATGGATAATTGCCGAAACCCACATTTCATATCAAATTTAGAGGTGAACACCAAAATGTTTGATTTTAATAGCTAACATGACATTCAAAGTCAAAGACAATTCATTACTCAAGAGAACTATACAATAATAAAAAAATAACAATTGTGAGCAAAAAACCCAAATTCATTCCATTTTGTTGTAATACAAAACCACAAAGAGGGCATAAGGATCTTCACCAGTTTCATATTTTTAGGGCCTTTTCCTGTACCGTGAGTACATCTTTCTATTCTGTAGGTGTCTCCCGAGGCAAAGGAGGCCCAATTAAGGACTTCATATACCATTTAGATTAGCCCGATATTGCAAACAAAATCCATTTAAATATTCCCGTGCATAGATGAAATACATATTTAAAATCGAAATAGGAATGCTTATTGTTTGAGTTGTATTGTAATCTGCATTTAAGCCGTAACCAAAAATTATTATGCATCCAAGTACTAAGAAAATAGACAAAAGCTGGAAAATTGTTGAAATGTTACTTTCTAATTGTAGCCTTAATCTCTAGATTTTTGTCCTCCAGTTACTCGCTGTAATTGTTTGAAAAGCTCTGGCACAGAACCACCTTCTAATTTTGAGAACAGTGAGTTCGTTTTTTTGTGTGGTACTCTGTATTACAAAACAGAGTGGTAAAATAGAAACAAAGCATTTGTTTTTGTTTTAAAACAATGCGGACGTTCTTGTTGATGTGACGAGTTCTGCAATCGGAACGTTTCAATATACCACAACCCTTTTATTTTATGGCCCGAGTACAATATGCAATGGCGGACCCGATCCATTGCATAGGCCACAGTGGAATGTTGAACGCTGGTCCGTTAATCCATCGGAATCGAGAGTGTTTTAAGTTATGGCCCGATTGCACAGTGTTAAAACTGTAGACCCGATCCTTGTTATGTGGTGGAGTTAATTATTGGCCATCACGTCCGATAAACCATCGGCGTCGAAACTTTTTATTTGGTTCATTTGTTTTGATTGTGATCTAGACCCAAAAAGGTTATGACGCGCATTGCATAAATATTTCGGATCACATTTTGGCTCGACGTCCGCAGGTCCATTTCGGACCCGAAACGATTTCGTAGGGTAGATTTAAATTTCCATCGTGTGCACAAATGTCCGTCGTACACCAGCCCATTTTGTAACCTGAAATGGCTCGATGTATTTTGGTTTATTTACAGGTTGAAGTCCGGCGGGCGAAGTTTATTAAATTTTTTGTTTTAATATGTTTTATTAACGTTTTGTAATAACATTTGTTATTGTGCTATAAAACGGTTCATAACCTTTGATTTATATGTTTTGACATTAAACATGTGCGCATTGTAAGGTGGGCTCAAAAGGGAAATGCATAATTTTTAGTTTAGTTTTGAACTGCAGTGTAGTGTTTTTTTTTAAACAGAGACAGAGTGAAGTTTTGAACTGCTTTTGAAGCAGTCTTGTGTTGTAATCCCTCTGTTAGAGGAAGAATTTGTAACAGTTTGTTTTTGTTATTGAATAGAAGTTTTAACAGTGTGAAACTCTGTTTCCTATGAGTGTAAAATTTTTAATTTCTCTGTGTTAAGGTAGAGAGCATTATTCTCTCTATTATCTATTCTGGAATTCTAAAAAATTCCAACAAAAATATCAGAATAAAACACATGCATAAACTGCATCCATTTGAGTAGTTAAAAAAACATGAATTCGTTAAAAGACAAAATTTACAATGTTTGGGGTACAATTACAGACCAGTTATTATTATAAGAAATATCCACTAGTGAACCAGTAATCTATTAGAGTCCAATTTCATTTAGTCATCATAAAGCATGTATCAATATACGTCTGAGTCCAATTTCATTTAGTCATCATAAAGCATGTATCAATATACGCCGAATGAAAGACGTTGAAAGATAAATTCTAGAGACGATTAACTAAGACCAGACAACCAGGGATTTAAATTGCGTAATAATACATCCAACCAAATGAAGAACCTAAATAATGCTGAGTTAAAGCACATTTTGATAACTCGTGCGTGTGAGTAATATGCTACTGCAATGCAACCCCATCTTCACTTTCTTGTGTTGATTTCATGTAGTTATATTCAATTACATCGGCAGCCAAATTGATCCAGGATAAAGAATTAGTGGCTTATTCTTTAGAACTATGCTTCTGGCCATGCTTATGGTGCTTATGATGCCTATGATGCTTCCGTTCATAATCACTACCCGATTCCTCCTCATTCATCTTGTCACGGTAACTCCTGCTCTTGTCATGCTTCCGATGCCCCTTCTCTGCATGCTTCCTTCTCCTCCTCTTCTCATTATCTGACTCACTATCGATGTCACTGTCCGACGAAATCCGAAGTTTTCTCCTCTTTCTCAACCGCTTCTTGCTCCTCAGATTGTTGTCATCGGAATCAGAAGACATTGTATCATCACTATTGTTGAAATATTAAAGTCACCTGCCATGCCTTTGGGCAGGAAGAAAACGAGTACACAGAGGCAGCAGAATTTTGAGTGCACAACACTCTGCATTGAAGAAGAATGGAGATGAATTTACTCCTTATGGGCCGTAGCCACGGATTGCAGAAGAATTAACTCAGTGATGGGCAGAGCCGTTTTTGTCTACGGAAGAACAGAGATTAGCTTTACGGAGGGGCAGATTGTGTTAAGACAGTCATTTCGGGCTTAAAAGCCCTCAACAACCAAAGTTATTTTTTGAAGCAGTGTCTTGTTGATGAAGGAGTTTGCGATGCGATGCGATCAAATCGCAATCGCAAATCGCAACATACAAAAATATGCAACCCAAGTGTCTTGTTGATGTGGCGGAGTTCCGCAAAGCGGAACGGTTGTATATATACTACAAACAAAACATATTATAATCGCCCCCCCGTAAAGCGGGAGGCCCGTGGGTCCACTTGACCACGCGGCGATCACTCAATGGAATCGCTTGGTTTCAATCGCAAGAATCAATCGGAGGGAATATGTTATGACTCCCGATTGAAATCCCGAACCCGATCGAGTTATATGCCAAGTTTTATATCGGACCATCGCGTCCGTTGTAATCGCAATCGCAACTTCCGATTAATCGCATGCCTTTTGTAATTTGGTGCGATTGGAGTGGCAGACCCAATTGATATTATAGGCCGGAGTTAATAAGTGCCAATCGCATCCGTCGTTTGATCGCAATCGGAAGACCAGGAGCGATTGAAGTTCTGGACCCGATGGCGTTATACAATGGAGTTAATAAGTCCATCGCGTCCGTTGTGTAATCGCAATCGGAACTTTCGGTTGATCGCACGCCTTTGTAATATGCTGCAATTGGAGTGGCGGACCCAATCCAGGTATAGGCCGAGGTTTATATTTTCCAATCGCATCTGCTTTCGGATCGCAATCGGAATTTTTGATTGTGCGCTTGTTTGTTTAAAGCGCGGACCCGATTGTAATCTACATTGCATTTAAATGTTTGATCACACATTCCAGCACATTATAGTGGGACCCGATAATTTCATATTGACTTTGTTTAAAGTCTTATATAGTTTTGTTGTAATGTTTTTTTATATACGACATATATAAAAAGCCAAAAGGCTCGAGAGCCTGAAGTAAGGTTATTTTGCATTGTTCTCGCACAACAGCGCAAAAAGGAAAAAACACACAGCAGTGTGTTGACTGTTTGAAGACAGAGTATTGTTTTTGAGAGAGACAGAGAGTTCTGTGCACTGCGTCTGTAGCAGTCACCATTGTTGTTATCCCTCTCTGAAAAGGAAGAATTTGTAACAGTTTTGAAAGAAATAAAAGTTGTTTTAAAATTCTGGAAACTCTGTCTCCTGTCAAGTTGTTTAAATTTCTCTGTGTTGTAGAGGAGAGATTATTCTCTCCATTACTGTTTGTTTGCAATTCTCAAAATTCCAACATGGTATCAAAGCCAGTCTAGGCTCTTTGAAGATTTCAAAGAAGCTGAAGAAGAAGACCGGTTGTAGCGTGTTCTCCAGCAGCGTGAAAAGCTCAACAGAGGTCAAAGTTCAGGTATTTCTCAAAGATAATAGTGCTGATTTGTATTTAAAAAGGAGTTTGTTCTTTCAATAAAGGAAAGACAGTTTATTTAAAGTCTGAGTTCAGTTTAAGAAGCAATGGCTGGACCAAGCACTTGTATGAGTCTTGGAAGTGTTCAGCTTCCACAGTTTAATGGAAAGAACTATGATTATTGGGCCATTACCATGAGAGCCCTGTTTGTCTCACAAGACTTGTGGGAACTAGTAGAAGATGGTTTCACAGAACTAGCTGATGAGCAGGCTTTTAATGCCTTAAGTCAAGCAGAGAAAGATGTATTGAAGAATAATAGGAAGAAAGATGCTAAAGCTCTCTTCTGTTTGTATCAAGCTGTAAATGAGAGTGTGTTTCCAAGGATAGCAGCAGCTAAGAAATCCAAGGAGGCATGGGAAACTCTGAAAGTTTCCTATCAAGGTATGGAGAAAGTTAAAACAGCAAAACTTCAATTGCTGAGAAGAGATTTTGAAACTCTTTGCATGAAAGAGTCAGACAGTGTTGACACATTTTTCACACATGTGATTGGGATTGTCAATCAGATAAGATCCCATGGAGAAACTCTTGAAGATAGAAGGATTGTGGAAAAACTTTTGAGATGCTTACCCTCAAAGTTTGATGTTATTGTAACTACTATAGAAGAGACCAAAGATCTCTCACAATTCACAATGGATGAACTTCATGCCTCACTGATAACTCATGAACAAAGATTGAGCAGAGATGAACACTCATCTCTTGAGCACGCCTTTAAGACCCAGATGCCTTCAGGAAGAGGAAGAGGTCAAAGAAAAGGAAGAGGAAGAGGCAGAAGTCAGAATAGAGGTGGAAGGGACAGCTCTTCACATTCACATGGAAGGAGCAACAGTCAAAGCCAGAGCCATGGCCAATGCAACAGCCAGCAAGGTGGACATCAACACCAACATGCTTAAGGACAAAGGTATGACAAATCCAATGTCCAGTGTCATTATTGCAAGAAATATGGGCACTATGCCAATGAATGTAGAAAGAAGCAAAATGACATGAAGAATAGGCAGAATGCTAATGTAGCAAAAGAGGAAAAGAACCCAAGTAATGTGCTGTTAGCTTGTAATGTAGCACAAGATAAAGAAGATGATGTTTGGGTCTTAGATTCTAGATGTAGTAATCACATGACTGGAAACAAAGCAATGTTTGCCAATCTTGATGAAGAAGTTAAATCTGAAGTGACCACAGGGACTGATACTAAAATCTCTGTCAAAGGGAAAGGCAGAGTAAGTATTCGAGCAAGGAATGGGGAGCAAAAATTTGTCCCTGATGTGTATTATGTTCCAGGTCTGAAATGTAATCTTTTGAGCGTTGGGCAGCTCATAAAAAAAGGTTACAATGTTATATTCAAAGATGATGTGTGCACCATAAAAGATATTCCTCCAAGTAAGAAAATTATTGCTGAAATACAAATGACCAGCAATAGAATGTTTCCGCTCAAGCTCAACATTGACTTGAAAGGAAAAGGAAAGAATGTAGCAGCTGTAACTCAAGAAGCCTTCCAGAAGGAAGAGAAAGATGAAAATTGGTTATGGCATCTGAGATTTGGACATCTAAATTTCAGAGGCTTGAATTTGCTACATAGAAAAGGGATGGTAAGAGGTTTACCACTGATAGAGAAGCCTGACAGCCTATGTGAAGGCTGCATCTTGGGAAAGCAACACAGAGAAAATTTTCCTTCAGGGAAAAGCATAAGGGCGAAAGCACCTTTGGAGATAATCCACTCAGATTTGTGTGGGCCGATGCAAACAACATCAGTTTCGGGTAGCAATTACATGCTGACTTTCATTGATGATTTCACACGAAAAGTGTGGGTTTATTTCTTAAAATATAAGAGTGAAGTCTTTCAGAAATTTCGTCATTTTAAAGCTCTTGTAGAAAAACAGAGCGGGCTGCATATTAAAGTTCTCAGAACCGACAGAGGAGGAGAATACATCTCAAAAGAATTTCTGCGTTTTTGTAGAGAGAGTGGCATACACAAGCAATTTACCACCAGGTACACGCTGCAACAGAATGGAGTGGCTGAAAGGAATAATCGAACCATAATGGAGATGGTGAGAAGTATGCTAAAGGCGAAACACTTACCGAATGAGTATTGGGCAGAAGCAGAAAACTGTGCTGTATATATTTTGAATAGATGCCCTACAAAACCAGTGATGAACAAAGTTCCAGAATAAGCGTGGAGTGGCAGAAAACAGGGAGTCACCCACATGAGAGTTTTTGGGTGTGTAGCATATGCACACATTCCAGACAAATTGAGAAAGAAGTTGGATAGTAAGGGGGAGAAGTGCATTTTCCTTGGATATTGTGAAGATTCCAAAGGATACAGACTGTATAACCCATCCGCAAAGAAGTTTTTAATTAGCAGAGATGTGCAATTCATCGAAGAGGAAGCGTGGGATGGAAGCATTGAGAAAACAATCAATGTCAAAAACTGTTTATCTCATGATGAAGATGATGTAGATGTGGTTGAGATTAATAACCCATCCATTGCACAACCTCCAGCAGCGCAAGGCCAGCAAGGGACGCCTCAAGCAGCAGCGAGAACACCCTTGAGAAGAAGCGGGAGTGCATCACCCAGCACACCACGAGGAGCAGAATTGAGTGCTTCATCAAACACGAGTACACCAAGTGAAAGAGGAACAAAGTTCAGAAGTCTCAGAGAAATCTATGAGCAAGGAGAAGCAGATGAAGGTATGAATTTCTTATTTGCTTTGTATTTTCATGTTGATGATCCTATTCATTTTTAAGATGCTATTGAAGATAGAAAATGGATAGAAGCTATGGATGAAGAAATTAAAGCCATAGAAAAGAACAAAACCTGGGAGTTAGTTGATCTACCAGAAGGTAAGGAAGTCATTGGAGTTAAATGGGTATATAAGACCAAAAGCAATGCTGAAGGAAAAATAGAAAGACACAAGTCCAGACTTGTTGTCAAGGGATATAAGCAGAAACATGGAATTGATTATGAGGAAAATTTTGCACCAGTTGCAAGAATGGAGACGGTAAGAGCAGTGATGTCCATAGCAGCACAAAACAAATGGAAAGTATACCAGATGGATGTAAAATCTGCATTTTTAAATGGAGTTTTAATGGAAGAGGTTTATGTGGAATAGCCTCTTGGATATGAGAAGAAAGGCCAAGAGCATAAGGTCTGTAAATTGAAGAAAGCTCTTTATGGGCTGAAACAAGCACCAAGAGCGTGGTACAGCAGAATATATTCCTATCTATTAGAGAATGGATTTGAAAAATGTGAGGGAGAACCCACCCTCTACATCAAAGAAAAGGATGGTAAGTTATTTATTGTTGTATTATATGTTGATGATTTAATTTTTACAGGTAATGATGATTACCTTGTTGAAAATTTCAAAATAGTCATGAAAGATGAATTTGAAATCACTGACATGGGTTTGTTGAGATACTTCTTGGGCATGGAAGTAGAGCAGAATGAGAATGGGATTTTTATAAGTATGTGAATCAAGTTCTAGAAAGATTTAACATGCAAGAGTGCAAAGCAGCAATCACTCCCACAGTAATGGGATTAAAACTCAGCAGAGAGGACAACAGCAAGGATGTCGATCCAAGTTTATATAAAAGCATAGTTGGCAGCCTCATGTATTTGACTGCAACTAGGCCGGATATTATGCATGCTGTTAGTTTAACTTCCAGATTTATGGAAAAGCCAAAAGAAGCACATTGGCAAGCAGCAAAGAGAATTCTGAGGTATGTGAAAGGAACAAAAGGATTTGGTATTTTATATACTACTTCAGAAAATTCAGAATTAGTTGGATACACTGACAGTGATTGGGCTTGAAGTGTAGATGATCGGAAGAGCACTTCCGGTTATATTTTTCATATGGGTTCAGGAGCCATTTCATGGGCTTCCAAGAAA
Organism: Pinus albicaulis; assembly: GCA_034641835.2. Taxonomy (NCBI): domain Eukaryota; kingdom Viridiplantae; phylum Streptophyta; class Pinopsida; order Pinales; family Pinaceae; genus Pinus; species Pinus albicaulis. The sequence continues at coordinate 1,046,985,428 of CM076570.1, read as the reverse complement.
CAACCTATTGTAGCATTATCTACAGTAGAGGCAGAATATGTGGCAGCTACAGCAGCAGCATGTCAAGCAATTTGGATGAGAAGGATGATGAGAAGTTTGTGCCAAGAACAGGTAAAAGGCACTGTGATTTATTGTGACAATAGCTCAGCTATTGCATTGTCAAAGAATTATGTGTTTCATAAAAGAAAAAAGAACATAGACACAAAGTATCATTATATCAGAGAATTGGTGAATAATGGTAAAGTTGTTTTACAGCATTGTAAAACAGAGGAACAATATGTAGATATTTTAACTAAACCATTGGGACAGAAGACCTTTGAATTTCTAAGAAAATGCTTGGGTATGATGAATAACCCAGCAGCTGACTTTAAGGGGGAGTGTTGAAAATATTAAAGTCACCTGCCGTGCCTTGGGCAGGAAGAACAAAGAAAACGAGTACACAGAGGCAGCAGAATTTTGAGTGCACAACACTCTGCATTGAAGAAGAATGGAGATGAATTTACTCCTGATGGGCCGCAGCCACGGATTGCAGAAGAATTAACTCTGTGATGGGCAGAGCCGTTTTTTGTCTACGGAAGAACAGAGATTAGCTTTACGGAGGGGCAGATTGAGTTAAGACAGTCATTTCGGGCTTTAAAGCCCTCAACAACCAAAGTTAGTTTGAAAACAGTGTCTTGTTGATGAAGAGGATGAGATGCGATGCGATCTAATCGCAATCGCAAATCATGGTTCATATAAGTTTTATAACTCAAATGTCTTGCAGATGTGAAGTCGCGATGCGATGCGATTCAATCGCAAATCACAATCGCAACATAAATATATTGCATAGCCCAAGTGTCTTGTTAATATGGAGAGTTCCGCAAGCAGAACGTTTTAATACATTGAAACCATATAATAAATCGCCCTCCCGTATAGCAGAGGCCCGTGGGTCCACTTGACCACGTGGCGACACCTGAATGGAATCGCTTGGTTTCAATCGCAAGACTCAATCGGAGGGAATATGTTATGACTCCCGATTGAAGTCCCAGACCCGATTGAATTATACACCATATTTTATGCGCCAATCGCATCCAATAATCCAATCGCAATCAGAGTTTTGTTGTTTTGTCGTGCGATTGGAATGGCGGACCCGATGATATTATATGCCACAGTTGAATGGGCAATCGCATCCAGTTGTCCAATCGCAATCGGAAACTCTTAAGTGTTGGGCCCGATTGCACCGTTGAAAGTGGCGGACCCGATCCAGGAATAGGCCGGAGTTAATAAGTCGAATTGCATCCGTTTTTTATCGGCAATTGGAACATTTTTGAATGAGGTCCGATTGCACTTGTTTAAAGTTCGGACCCGATTGGTATATGAGGCATGTTTTATATGACCATCGCATCCAGTTGGTCAATTGCAATCGGAACTTTTGTTTGGTGCGATTGTTTGTTTAAATCGCGGACCCGATTGTGTTATACATTGAATTTAAATGTTTTGACCGTGCGTTCAAAGCAGGGCCCACATGTATTTAATTTTAAATAGAAATTGTTAAAGTCTTATATAGATATATGTAAAGTTTTTTTTATATGCGGCATATAAAAGCCAAAAGGCCCGAAAGCCTGTGTAATAGTAATTTGCATTCGCACAGCAGTGCGGAGTGAAAATACATAGCAGTGTGTTGTTTTTTTTTTTTTTTAGAGACAGAGTACTGTTTTGAGAGAACAGAGAGTTTTGTGCACTGCGTCTGAAGCAGTCACCACTTTTGTTATCCCTCTGTTAAGAGGAAGACTTGTATAAGTTTTTTTAAAAGAAATAGAATTTGTTTTAAAAGTCTGGGAAACTTTGTCTCCTGTTGGAAAGATTTTTTTTAATCTCTCTATGTTGTGAAGTGGAGCTTATTCTCTCCACTGTTTGCTTGGAATTCTCAAAATTCCAACATTGCATGAGATCTTGTTGCATTAGCTGGAGTTATTGATAAGTATGACACATGTTATTATTTCACATACATTAAACAAGCTCATGCTTCAGATCTTTCGATAAAAAAAAAAATTGCAAAAATGCTAAAGAAAGAAGCAAATGAAAGATTTCCTGATGTCGATTGGTGGTTCAATATGGACTTCTAAGCAACATATGGATTCTGAAGCAACATGCCAAAGAGATAATGTTTCAAGGTTGGTTTTTTTTTTTTTCTTCTTCTTCTATTATGTTATTCTGATATACCAATCTGCTGGAAAACGGTCCTATACGTTAATTTCATTTCATTCTAACTATTATTAGACTACAATATGAAATAGGGATATGGGTTCTCCATGAAACTTTCATCAATTCAAAGACAACCTTTTTTTTTTAATCTGAGCATAATCTGTTTCTTCGTCTAATCGATTCTCTCAAGGTTTGAGCCCAACAATGAAACGAGACAGATTTATAAGTTTAGACAGAGGACCGTGAACAGTTTCAGTAGGTTTTCGTTTTGTAGTATCATTTTTATCTTATTGAAGTCCTATCAACATCAATGTCGGATGCATAGAAGAGGCCTGTAAGGGCTCCATCCTGTTTTCTTTCTTTCTCTTTTTTTTTTTAATTTAAAAAAAAATAGTTTAGACAGAGGATAAGGAAAATTTGGTACTGTAAATTTCTTATTCAGAAAATACGAACAAAATTAATTGAACTAATTTTTTTTATATGGGAATCTCCCGAATCCCCTTTTATTAAGGGAAACTTGATGGTGCCTTGAATGGAATATAAGAGCATCATCTTTAAAACCTATTCACGTTTACCAGAATATAGGTGAATCTGCAAACATTGTGGCAAGGGAAATAGTAGCACAAAGGATTTTCGAGGCCAGAATACTTGGAATAAAATATTTGTTGATTGAAGGAGACTAAGATCTTATCGTCCATGAGCTTAAATCTTTGCATACTACAGTGAATGATCGAGAGTTGGGATAATCTCCAAATAAAGGTGGGTTTTCAAGGTCCAGATTTTGAATGTGGGCTCTGATACCATATCTGAAGACTTGGTCTAGGTCTTCTAACTAAACCAAATATATCATTGAAATTAAACATAACATGAAGGAGAATAACACATTTCTATCTTAGCATTTATTTGATGATAATATACAAGTAAAATTTATTTACAACATATTAAACAAGTAAGAATTTTTAATGCAGCAATTTATATAAGTAATTAACAATCGAAGAGTACCTGTATAACTAGCTTGGTTGAGATGCTCCTGATTTTTTTAAGATGCTCGTGGACTAGATTTACCTCTCAACCAACTAGAATTGATTTCCTAGCCCAGGGAACCTCTAGGCTTCCTAGCCCTCCGAGCCCAAGTCCAGCTAGCTGTAGTGTGTCCAAGTTGGAATCAATGCCCTCCAACTCCAAACAAGACCAAGGATATCTTCCAATGCCAAACAAGACCAAGAATCCTCCTCTTTCCTCTCATCCTCCTTCCCTTTTATATCTTCTCCTCTCATCCACTTCAACTACTTGCCATTAATTTCATGACTACCCTCTCATACTTCTCATTTATTAACATTGACTTTCCTACCATATATAGCTATTTTATTCAAAAATAAATGGGAAAAGACCAAAATGTAAATTAAGATGACATATTGGATGTACAAAATTTAGATATTTGATTTTAGAAATAAATGAGAAAAGACCATAACTTATCTACAAGTTAAATTGAGATGACATATTGGATGAACAAAATCTAGATATTTGATTTTCGAATTAAATGGGGGAAGGACATAACTTATCTACAAGTTAAATTGAGATGACATATTGGATGTACAAAATCTAGATATTTTATTTTAGAATTAAATGAGGGAAGTCCATACCTTATTTATAAGCTAAATTGAGATGACATATTGGATGTACAAAATCTATATATTTGATTTTTAGAAATAAATGAGGAAAGATCATACCTCATCTAAGATTTGATTTGAGAAGACATATTAGAAATGAAATAAATAATAAAGGTCATACCAGTAAAAATAAAATAAAATTACAATTTCACAAGTGTAGATATTATTCAAAAATTATAAGTCATTATTTACAGATTAATTAAAAGCTAATCAAAATTTACCTTATGTGATCAAGTGGGGCATTACAAAATCAGATTCAGGAATTTTCTGTAAAAGAGAATCACAGCACAAAGCTAACAGCTTAGAAGTGGAAGAAAAAATATATTTTCACAGAAGTATATGAAATTTTATTTGTGACTTTTGCACATGGGCTCCAGGAGTGGCTAGCAAGGCTAGTAGAATTCCAGACGTGTTGGAAAAACGACCAAGTTACGCAATGGGTTTTGGAATTGATTCAACAGTTGGAGAAGGATAACAACACAATCACCCGAATTGTAGGTCATTGGGTGGATAGTGTGCTAGGAGGATTTGTAACAGAATTTGCAGTCGATTAGTTTGTATCTTACTCTGAGGCGGAGCTTAGGTTCTTCAAAGGATTCCGAGTTAAGTTCTTGCGAACATTATCACTACTAGTTAAAATATTACTATGCAAAAAGGGAATTTTGTGGAGCCACACTGAATGAATGACGTCTGATCAGAGTGAGAGTACAACATGAAATGGTAAGTACTACCAAGTCAACCGAGAAGCGGATAGATGTGTCTATAACCCGTTAAGAGAGCCGGCTGTGCATGCAGGAACTAGTCCTCTGACTACACCATCGTCGAGTCAGCATAAGGGAAAGAACTCCCCTACACCTCTGCCACTACCGGAAGAAGATATGGCCACACACATGAAGCTACCCACCTTCTAGGGTGTATGAGATGAAGACATGGACTGATTTTGGTTCGTAGCGGAATCAATATGGACTGCGCAGAATGTTACTAGCGATGCTATAAAAAGGGCATAGCTATCCCTCGTCTTTGAAGGAAGGGCCCTAGATTGGTTCATGGGGTACATGGGCCAACATGCAAATCCATCAACCGAAGAAATTAAGAATGCTTTAAAAAAATGGTTTCAGAAGCCTAAGTCCTATGCTCAACTGGTGGTTGACTAGAAATACTTTCGACAAGGACCCACTGAGTTGATATGGGAGGATGATCAATGACTAAAGAAGGTTATCAGAGATGTGGAATTTAAGTATGAGGATAGACAGCACAAGGAATGGTTCATCGCCATGCTATTACCTCACCTACGTGGACCTATGGGTCAGAAAGTGATTGCGACACAGGAGAAAGGCTTGGAGATTTCTATGAAGCTAGAAGCTATGCCAAGAGACAACCCCTAGTTTGGGGTACATCAGATCTAGGGACGGCTGGAGGAAATGCACCTCGAAATCGAGAATTTGCAGAGAGAGCGAGGAAAAGAAGATATCCCAAACGTATGGTGCATAAGGTACAGGGTGTCAGGCCACACCAAAGATCAGTGCCCTCTACTGGTGGAATACATGCAGGTTGGGGAGGCCCAACCCATTGTGCCCTAAATAAGCTGCGAGACCAAGAATTCCCATGTTATGGTGCACTAACTATCGCGTAGCTAGAATACATGATACCAAGCACTTCCCCCATATTGGTGCCTATGTTCTCGAGTTTACGTAACAATGGTGCCAATTCTCCTCATTTTTCGGACATGAAGAACACAACTAACAAACATATGACTTAATGATCGACCGAGGAAACCTGTACAGGGTATAGGCTGACCCTTCTTCACCACTATCTCCCTCAGGATGAGGAGGCTCCCCCGCCAGAGGCCGGGGGGGAAGAGGTGGAAGCGCAGGTCGGGGAAGAGGGAAATTGATCTGTTATAATTGTGGAGAAGTAGGAAACTTCGCAAGGGACTATCCGAACCCTTCACGACAATCTTGCAGATATTGTAGACAATTGGAACATGTGATCAAAGGTTGTCTAGTACTGATAGCAAAAATGTAGGAAAAACAGCAGACGCCAATGAAGAATGTGCAAAGGGTTAAGGTAGAACCACGTGATGAGGGACTGAATATTAATTTCATAACACACAGTGGGATGGCTACTGGAGGAGTTGAGGAAAGAGCTGCGACTGAATCCCTTATCTGAAAAGCCGCTATAAAAAAGGAAAGCTTGGACCTACAGAAGGAGAAAGAAACATTCATATAAGCTCGCAAAGAATTTACCAAGGATGAGACATCTACTTCTAAGGCTCGAACAAACCTAAAAGTATACAACGAAGTTAAACCATTCCTACAAGCATGTATGAAGTTGCTATGCAACCAGAAGGCAGTAAAAAATCTTCAAGCACTGATAGACAGTTGCACAGAAAAAACTAACCCTCCAATAGAAGTTCAAGATGTTCACAAACTTTACAAGCATAAGAAATGGACTAGTCGAGAAATGTGGCTAATGACGCAGATTTGCGATTATGAAATGGATTAGGTTATCTTAGATCTAGGATCCGATGCGAATGTCCTGCCCAACAGACGTGGCAGAGGATGGAAGAACCTAAGATGGAATGGTCTACTATACAGCTGCGCATGGCTAACCAATAAAAGATCATACAGTTGGGGAGACTATCAAAGATTATGGTAGATATCACAGGGGTTAAGGTGTACGCGGATTTTCAGGTAATTCAAATTGTAGAAGATGCAGACCCTTATCCTGCACTCCTAGGAATATATTGGGTGATATACATGAGGGGCATTATCAACTTGAAGAAAAGGAGCATGGTTTTTGAGAATGAGGGTTCCCTCTAGACCAAGCGGAAGGATAATGGTATACAGAACCCATGCGCGAAGAAGATGACGTGAATCATATCTATAAACTAGCCACCCGAGATTAGGATTGGATTAATCCTACGGCTGATGGCATGCTTTGCTGGGAGAAAGACAGTGAATGCCTCTTTGACTCCCACGAAGAGATAAAAAACTGGCAGAACTGGTTGCATGACGTATCTACGTTGGGATGTCTTAGGATCATGAATAGCTTCTGGTGTATCTCCTTAGAGGTTAGAAATTTGCCTTACTTTGATGGTTCTGGTAGTATTAGGGATTTTCTTAGAGAATTCGAAGCAAAAGTCCCAAGGAAACAAATAATGTGGGCGCTTAACCTAGCCATGCATACGAAGCCTGCGAAATGGTGGGAAACTCATAAGGGGACGTTCAAGGATTGGGAGGAATGTCGCAAGATGATGATCCTATGGTTTGAACATTCGGTTCACCTACACGTGGAAACTGTCCTTGCCCAAGGGTACCCTTACTAGAACTTGGCCGCATGGATGGAGGTGTGGTGTGAAAGGACCGGAGCCGAATGGATCCACCTGTTCATTCATGCCTTGGGGCTAATCCCCACCACGTGGTATTTGGATGTAGAGCTAGATCAGTGTACCTGCCACTAGGAGACCCTGAGAGACGATTTTGTGGGGATGTTCAGATTGATAGGCGGAACTGAGGCATTAGACGAAGCCCTGCAAGATATAGATGCCCTGGTATTTTATGAATCACGCCCTTGTGCGGAATATGGGGCACCAACTTGGGATACACAGGTGCAGGATATTGCTAATTGTCACAATCTATCAATGGAGGAATGTGACGAAGACCCGCGAAATATCACTATCCTAGAATTGGAGGGCGAACAAGCATTTTCTAAATCCCCACTGCAGACCGTCGATGTGACCAAGCCTCTTAAGCTAAGGGAAGTCAACATTGGAACAAAAAAACAACCCAAGCTAGCTAAGATTGGGGACTACTGGGATGACAATACTGTTGGAAAAGTTGTGGAGCTTCTCACGGAGTACCAGGACCTGCTTCCTACAAAATTCTCAGAACTCAAGGGTATTACAGGGGACCTAGTACTCATGCGCATCACTTTAAAACCAGATACACCCCTTGTCAAGAAATGACCTCACCGCTTGAACCCCAAGTATAAGAAGAAAGTCAAGGAAGAAATTGAAAAAATGCTAGCCGCAGTTATCATCGAACCAGTGGAACAGTCAGACTGGGTAAGCCCTATGGTGGTTCAAGAGAAAAATACTAAAGGAGAAATAAGAATATGTGTCAACCTGCGTAAGCAGAATGATGCCTGCATACATGATCCCTTCCCTATGGAATTTTATGATGAAATCCTCAATAGTGTGGGAGGGTAGAAAGCATACTCGTTCACTGACGGGTTTTAGGGCAACCACAAATCAGGATCGCTCTGGAAGATCGCAACAGAACTACGTTTGCCATTGAATGGGGATCCTTCTAGTACACTGTCATGTTGTTTGGGCTCAAAAATTCCCCTACTATATTTCCCGATGCGCAACTATTTTCTATTAAGGTGGTTGATGCTCACTTTGTCGATATTATTAAATTCTTAACTACGGGGATGGCACCTGCAGAATATTCGATACAAAAGAAAAAAAGAGCTGGTAACCCGCGTAGCGGACTTTACCATCATTGCGAGCCACTTGTATAAGCTGGGACTTAATGATGTACTACAAGGATACATTCTGGAGCATGAAAGACAAGCCATTTTAGCATAAGCCCACGGAGGCGTAGCAGGAGGTCACTATGCAGGGAAAGTGACGATGCAGAAGATCTTAAGAGCTGGGTTGTGGTGGCCCACACTGCATAGTGACTCTTATGACTATTGCAAAGCCTGTGACACATCCCAAAGGACAGGAAGACCATCGCGTAGGGAGGAAATTCCCTTGCAACCATAGATGGTCCTGCAAGCATTTGAAAAATGGGCCACAAGTGCCCGCTACATCATCACTACGACTGATTATGTAATCAAATGGGCTGAAGTGCTAGGCATATCCGACAAAAGTCGTTTAAAGAAAATGAGCTAGTATTATTATATGACAGCTAGTTTGCGTGCCACCCAGGGAAATTCCGCCAACATTGGTTGGGACCTTATATCGTAACAGTAATTACGAATGGTGGTGAGGTTAAATTGGCTACATTTCACAGGGATCCCCTGCCCGGATATGTTAACAGCAACTATCTCAAACCATACCGGACCAAATGACTATATGATCGAAGTAGCTGTCTTGGGAGGGATACGTGCAGGCAAGAGGAGAAACGCAGGAAGTCCCGTTATACACGCAAGGGTGGACCATAGTTCAGGAAGCCCGCAGAGGTGCACTGGGAGCACAGGGGTCGATCACAGGTCAGGAAGCCCAGGGAGGTCCACTGGGAGCGTAGGGGTAATACACAGCTGTGAAAACTAGTCGTTGGAACAATAACACTTGGTAAAAAGATAGCTTTACTGTTGGAAGGAGCAGGTAGTAGGCAATTAATGTGGTGATTTCCAGATATTTTTTACTGTTTCCTTGATGGTAAGTTTCAGCTAAGTGTCATCCGATCGTTTATCACTAATCAAAGCTATAAATGGAGGAAGGAAGCTTAGAATTGGGTTCCTCACGTCCTGAAAATCTTGTGCCTTGTAAATTTTCGTAATTATTATCCTCTGTTCATGTCTGGGCATGCTACCCCCTCTGATAGTAGTAACCTTGAATTCGTATTCTAAGGGAGAATTACTATGACCAATTCGGCTGAATCATCATAGACCATGGCCTCTACTAAGAGATAATCCGATGAAGTATTGGAGGTCACCCCTGCAGTTGAAGAAGTTGTGTCCACACCAACTAATGGGAAGCAGGTGGAGAAAAATAAAAGTAAGGGGAAAGGCTAGGAGCAAGGGTGGGGGAGGGCTGCGAAATGGGTTGGGGGGAAGACGCGCACCTCCCCTCAGAATTTGTAATCTCCCCGACCGATTCCTAAGGCATGCTCGCCTAACTCGACAGAGTTGCCTTTGTCTGCTCAGAACGAAGCTCGGCTCGCTACCCCAATCAGTTGGCTACTGCCCTATGTTCGGCCCCAAAGGCCCTCGGTGTGCACGCCTAATAATATCAAGGGTTTGCACTCCTATATGCAAATGTCGCTAATTCTAGGTGAGGTCCCCATAATTGGAGAAGCATACAACAAGATCTCCTCAGTTAAGTTTGACGATCACAACCTTGCCAACCTAGAGGCCTTCCCAAAATTGGCACCTAAGTTGTACCTCGAAAGAGAACTGGAGGATGACATGCTAAGGTTTGTGCTAATGCCATGGCCGCGTGGGTTAGAAAAATATGGATTACTAAGCTTGTTGCGGATACCTCACTTTGGCCGATACAATGTAACTAACCAAGTCATGCGACAGCTACTAGCCTTGATCCATGAAGACAGCTTGTGGATCCAAGACCGCATTCCCATCGATGCTGCCCTAATTCACCACATCACTGGTCTCCCCATGGAGGGGCTGAATCCCATGGATCACATCGGTAAGAAGTACGAGCAACAGATCACCAACAAGGTGTGAGAAGACTACCATGTCGAGCGCAACACCAAAGGGTTCATAATCATCACCATTAACGACCTTGAAGTGCGCATGGGTAACTTGCTTCTGGCTTACAAAATGATGTGCAAGTGGCAGGCCACAACTGTTCCTGCCTATGTGATTCAGCTTGCTGGACACTGCGAAAAAGGGGTCTATTTTAACTGGTTGCAGTTCCTCTTCAATGAGTTTCTCGAAAACATGCGCGAGGCCCAGGATCACGAGAGGGTGTTCCGCTACTCTTGGATTTTGCTCCTAATTGCGTTCGTTACATGGGAAGCCCCTAAAGGATTGGTCCTGCCTGATCTTGAACTAAAAATGTGTGAAGGAGCGTGATACGCAAACCTATGGGATTCAAAGGATGAGCAACGGATTAAGGAAAACAAAGTATTTTGGGTACTATTTCAAAGCGCGCTCATAGTAGCAATTCACTCCCAGCCACGCTTGTTGCTGACGGTCTACAACAAATACAAGAGCATCGCAGTATTCCATGTCACCATGAACAATATGCATATTTGGGGCCGTACGAGTCCAGCTTGGATTTCGCTACCATACATGGTCGCCAATGAGGAAATAGACCAGCTCATCACCACTTGGCCACCGCACTAGAAATTGGGATGCAAATTGGCCACTGCTGACACTGCTAGTACAAGCATAGCCCTGAAGACCTCCACCCCACCTAATATTTCCAAGAATTTGGAAGGCCATGGACCAGAAGTCTCCACCAGTCTGAAGGTTCCCCCAGACGTAGCGCAGGGTGTGGAGCAGGAATTGCAGCAGGACATGGAAACTAAGGGTTTGGATGCACATCATGCTAATTCCTCGCGTGGCATGAAATGGACAGATGAACCTCTCAAGGGCTAGCGAACAAAGTGGTGGGCTATGAGGCCCGGTCGGGAGACTGAGTTTACCTTAACCGAGGAATTTTTAGAGCAAATTGCAGATGCAGTCACCCTCGCTTTAGAAGACAGGTGGCTTTCCCGGGAAGAGCAGTAGAAGGCCGCAGTTACCACATTATAGTCTAAGCTCAAAGCTTGAAGCTCAAGGCCGATACCCTACAAACGAGCATGGTACAAGCGAGGTTTCCTCAAGCGACCACCACTGAGTTGATTTCCACAATCGAGAGCCACCTCTGCCCCCTGCTAGGCGCAGCAATCACTCTAAGTCCGCCTGCCTTATGTGCACAAGTCCAAGCCTGCACATAAGTACATCTGGACTTGGTCCGGCTTCCGCACGAGCCTTTGTAGGTTCTCTGCATGACCCTCTTTGAGGAAATCCAGCACAGAGACCGCTAGGTTCAGCAGTAGCTAAGTACAACTGAGAAGACAATCATAAAAAAGAATACCAAGGCGACCTAGGCATAGGTCGTGTGCATCCTTGCCGCCATGCAACAGACCGAGTTGGAGCGTCTAATCAACAGACTCTATGCAAACGTAACAGGATATATTTTGGCCTCTGCCATCCCCCAGGTCAAGATTCAGGGACTCATCACAGCCCTAAAAGCATTTTGAATCGAGATCCATAATGTTAATACCAAGATGGAGTAGCATATTGCTGCGTTACAAGATAATTTGCAATCGAAAACTCCTCCTGAGGTACGTGTCGAGAGAGCTACACTAGTCATAGAAGCCAAAAACACCATTACAGCTCAGATCGCTCATGGTGCTGAATTGCTAGAGACAGTTATGCAGTTGTGGTCTAAGGTGTAGCGCGACCCTCTCCTGCGTAAATTTACTCAAGAACTGCACCAGAAGGAAGAATAATTTGAGCAACTGGAGGCTACAATGCCCACTCTGATCCCCGCTCAACATCTATCACATCTGTGAGCCAGCCATGCGCTCAGAGATGACGTGGAAGAGCTTCACCACAAGAAGAAGTTTTTGAGTGACCACCTCAAGCCATGGGGCGATGAAGCCCTCAAGATATCTCAAGACTTGGATGTCACAGTCAAGCAACTGAATCAGACCTTGGAAAGTGTCGTTTCTTCCACTGAAGGCTCAACTTCATAGAAATTAGTGGACATTGCATAGAAAAATGCCGCATAGCGTGAAGGAGTGTTTCCCCCTCTATTCGATGCCATCAAGTAGCTCTGGGAAAATATGAAAACCCCGTGGCTACTGTGACTCGGGACGAGTCACAAGATTGTGTTGGGGGCCTGTTGGAATAGGGTCCCCTAGCTTTGTAATGATATGTTCCAGCGCTGCGTTTTTTATATATTTTTGTAGTAATTGGTCTTGTGTGGGGGCTTTGGGGCGGGTCAAAGCCCCCAATGGATTGTAATGGGTCAAAGGGTAGACCTAGAGTCTGCAAACCATGGTTTGCGAACCACAGGATAGCGCAAGCTATGATGATATAAATAGATAGATAGTTGGAATCTAGGAGGTAAGAAATTAAGATTGATGCTATGTACAAACTATTGAGATCTATTTTGGGTAGTTTTGGGTAAGGAATCCTGTTGGGTGTGTGCGCGGAGATCCTCTGTCCTACTGTGTGCGGACCCCATTGGGTGTGTACGTGGGTTGTAACTTGGTTTTGGATGCTAATGAATAGCGAATCTGTTATGTTATCTGAACTGGTTGTATTCACTATTGAAGTACCCTTGTGTTATTTAAATCAGCTGTGATTGTGTCTATGATATATGAATTAGTTGCGGTTGTGTTATTTTGTGTTGATAATTGCCAATGCGCACGTGGATTCGAAGGCCTTGATAAGATATGCTTAATAATAGTAGCTGTGTTTATGTTTACATGTTGGCTATAATGTTAAGGGCTCAATCATAGGCTTGTTTCTGTGCGAACCTAATAGAACTCAACAGTATCTACCTTAATTACCCACTCTCTCCCAGGGTGCAGAAACCTAGTTCCAGCACCCACCCATAGTACTTCAGGTGAGACTTTGGCCTGCGAAAGTAGGTCATTGCCAAAAGGGCTAGTAGTATAGGTTTTTATTGGCAAACCTTAAATCTGAACCTAGGTCAGGACCCCTCAAGCTAGCAACACTTTATGATTACTTTCTTTCAGCTTCCATGGCTTCCGCCTTCAGCAAGACTTCCAGCATCAGCTCAACCTACATCACCTTCAATAAATGTCAGTCCATACATGTCATTCCACATTTTTACAGAGGTAAATCTTGAGGTAAAGTAGCATGAGTTTTTTATTTATTAAAAGTTTATGAGAATGTCATGAAAATCCATTGAGCATTATTCACTCATATTTTTCAAACATTAGTTCCACTTCTTTACCACTTCCCATTTTTTAGAGACACAAAATCTTTCAGTTTGGGGGAGTGTTACTTCTTTCATTTATTTATTATGACCATGCCATTAATATTATTTATCATCCATCTCCTTATTCTTTCTCAAAACCTCCCTTATTCCATATTGTTTTACACCAA